>CANSNZ010000124.1:0-185000 GCA_947646795.1 Beta lomatogona
GGACAAAACTCACGATCTCCCGGAGTTGAAGCCACCCGCCACCTAGGTAGGTCGTAACCCAAGGGTCTTGCCATATATCGATTGTTTCACCATTCCCATATGTCCAGGCCACGCCCTTCACCGACTACTTCCACACAGCCCCCAGATTGACCGCCATGTATAACTCATATTATGGCTAGCTTTTGCCTCCCAAAAGGAACAGGTTTGGGTAATATTTGCCTTTCAAAAGAGCCGGCCATAAGAGTCTCACATCTATTCATCCTTTCTCCCGAAGCTTGTTTGCTTGAGCATGGCCTTATTAATCTGCTGTATTAAACCCAATGCCCCCATCTTTTTTGAACCATACAATTTCTCCCCATGCCACCCAACAAGTCTTTATTTCCTCACCTTTTGTCCCCAAGAAATTCCTACATATCTTTTCAATCTCCTGTAGAATGCTCGTAGGAAGTGAGAACATTGCATTGCATAGGTAGGGATTGCTTGTGCTATCGATTTAATAAGTACCCTCTCTTACTTGAGATAGATATTTCTCTTTCCACCCTTTTCAATCCTTTCCGCATTCGATCCCTCAATAATCCTCGTGAACACTTGTTTCTTGGAGCTTCCAATGTAAGTCGGCAACCCAAGATACTTGTCATGTCCTTCTGACCTTAAATGATAACTTCATCTCGAAGCAAATTTTTCTTCTCGAAGTTCAATGTTTCTGGCTAAAGGACATCTCTCGATTTGTCCATATTCGGTTTTCGCCCGGGCGCCTTCATAGGTAGAAAGAATATCCATCACATTCTCCACTTCCTCCTCACTATTTCGCACTGAAACAACAAACTCCGTCATCCGCAAAAAATAAGCTGAGAGATTGGGATCAACATGCCTAGCAATTTTAAGGCCGAATGTATAATTTCCCTTTTTCTCCTCATCTCGCAATATTGCCGATGGGACCTTCGCACAAAAATAAAACAGGAAAGGAGATGTGAGGATCTCTCGCCTTCGAGCCCTCCTAGGCTTAAAGTCCCTCGAAAGGTTTGCCCATTGACCCAAACCTTAAAGGAAGCTAAATAATTAACACATCGCATAATGTTGTGAACATAAGGACCCGAAATCCGAGTCTCAAGCATCATCTTCTCTAAGAAAACCCATTCCCACCACATGTCATACGCTTTGCTCATATCAAGTTTCGAGCCCGAAAAACCCTTCTTCCCTCGTTTCTTTTCCTCGAATAATGGAAGCATTCGTGAGCCCCCAGACATTATCGGTAATTAATCTACCAAGCACAAATCCACTCCGAGACTCATTAATAATTGTGGCGAATTAGCTTCAACCGATTCGCCAACACTTTGGACACCATCTTGTACAAAACATTACGGTAGACTAATTGGTCTAAAATCAGGGGACTCACATTTTTTTTTTTTTTGGGATAAGCCAATATGAGTCGATTTATAGAACCAATCTCACCATTATTATTCGTAATATCTAGCACTTTTTCAACCACATCCTTTCCTACAACATGCCCGAATTTTTGAAAAAGATTACGATACATACCATCGGGTTTGGGTGCCTTCGTAGGATGCATTTGGAAAATCGTCGCATACACTTCTCCCCGTGAACGGGCCGCTAGTTGCTCGAATTGGGCCGCGAAATCCGAGCATCAACCTTTGCTAATACTTCTTCAACTTCTACATTACCACTCGTGGTGAAAAGCTTCGAAGAAAGTTGCCAACAACTCGTAATTTGGTCTTCATCTTTGTACTCATTTCTTGTAGCACTTTTTAAACTCACAATATTATTGCGAGTTTCTCGTTGCTTTTGCCTTTGCATGAAAAAAAGTTGTATTTTTATCACCATGTTGAAGCCAATTTTGTCTACTCCCGTGTTTCCAATACAACTCCTCTCTCGCTCTCTAACTCATTCATTCTCGTTATCCGAGCCTTCATTTGTTCAATGACATCATCGGGCCTGAGTTTTCTTGTCATCAATTGTTCCATTTTCTTCCTACACTCGCCGCTCCCTTCATAAAATCACCAAAAGTACTTCTCCCCCATGCACTAAGATTGCTCGACGTGTGAGCAATTTTAGAACAAATATCCCCTCCCCATGCCACGCATTCCCAACAACATCTTCACAATGCTCATCCCTCGCCCACATTTCCTCAAAAACAAAACATCCTACATCTCCTCCTCTTTTTTTTTACTTCCATATTACCTCGGCACACAAAAGAATGGGCAAATGGTCCAACTTACGTTTAGAGAGATGGTGACAAACGAACTCCGGGAATTTTTGACGCCTAAGATCGGGTAGCAAAAAATCTATCCAACTTCTCTTGAATATTTTTCGCACCCTCTATTATTCGTCCATGTATGATCATGTCCAATATAACCCAAATCTTCAAAATTGCATTCTCAAACCGCTTGTCTCATAATTTCAGCATCATCAACCTCGAAAATCATTACCGCCTCGCTTCTCATTAGACATCATCATCGATTGAAATCCCCCCACAAAGCCATGGTTCATTTTGGTCAATAAAGAGTTGTTCAAGCAATAAACCCGTTTTTGTACTTTTGATCGCCCTCCGGATGTCCATACACTCTTGTGAAACGCCAAGACCCCCTCAATCCAAAGAATTAATGCTCGCATCAATGTGATTTTTTCGAGCAAGACTTAATACTTACTTCTAACTCGTCACCCCAAAAAAGTGCCACACCTCGCCTCTCCTCTTTCTACCTTCACCAACACAATCCACTGGCTAACAAGTTTTTCGTTTTTATTTTTTGTTTTATATGGTCCATCTCATGTGCTTTTTAACTCTGCTTCGCATAAAAACACCAATTGGGGATGTTCAAGAAGAACAATGCGTTTTAACGCATTCATTGCGTGAGCATTCCCAAACCCTCGCAATTCCATGAAAGAGTGTACATCATTGATCACCGAGGGCCCAAGGGGTGGGCCCGCCACGTAAAACTCAAGCAAAGAACTACAACTCGTTTCTTCAAAATTTCGAGCCCAAGATCCAACTTATCCTCTCCCGTTTCTATTCTTCCCCTCTTGCTTCTCCATACTTCCCTTAGATCCACTCCAATTTTTCTCCCCGACCACTCAGGCACTTCCTCCCCTCAATCTTTTCACTCTCCCCTTATTTCTTCCATCTCGGTATCAAGATTGTTTTCCATGCCTACTATCCCACCTTTCTCCACACACTCACCCTTCGAAACCTCCTCCCCATATTTTTCACTTAACTTATCAACCATCTCACCCTCTTGCCTTACGTTAACCCCTGCGTAGCCTCTCTCTCTCACCAACAACTTTCCCCACCCCTACTTCGCCATATTCACCAATCCTCATCCTCCACATTATTACCTTCTTGCAGTACCTTTTTACTTTGTTTTATACCCTCCTCCACATTACATAAAGACAAAGTAGATGCTCCTTGCTTGTTTCCGCATCAACTCCACATTATTGACATTGATGGTAGCATCCCCTACTTTTCCTTCCCCATAATTGCAATGACAACCTCCTCCCTCACAACATTCTTCTTCCCTACACTAGCATCAAGGGCTCCTTCATCAAGCTGCACCCCTACACTAGTTAATTGGTACTCAAAAAACAATTTACGGTTGCATCGAAGAAAAGCCTTGGTCTCTTCTATCATCTTCACTCTACCCCTCCGAGGTGACGCCCGCAACCACATCCCCCACGGTTTCCAACCTCATCCCCCTCCTCTCTTCTATCCCGGCAATCTCTCAATATGCCCTATAACTCCACAATCATAACGAAACGTTGGTAACCTTTCGTATTTGATTTCAATCATCGCCACATCCCCATCCTTCGCCTTGATTTTTTGGACGCGACGAAGCTGTTTTGTAACATCAATCCTCACCTTCAACCTGGTTGACTTATCCCATGCTATACCATCAGACCCCACCTCAATCACTTTCCCAATACATCCCCAATTGCCCCTCACGGAGCGCTCTGACCTAATGTTCATTGGTAGATTATAAAGACGTAGCCGAACGGGCACCACCGCATCGAAATATTAGAAGGCCGAGTACGCCTTCAATCTCTTCCAACAAAACTAGGTTATTATCAAAATTCCATGGCCTCCCTGCCATAACCTTAATCTTGTCCTTTGCTTGAAGCGGCATTGTATAACAAAAAGCCCGTTCTCAATTTGACGAAAGAGGGCACCTTTTGATAATTTCCATATTTCGATTCAACGTTTTCTTTTAGTGCGTCAAAATTATACGATATCATAGTTATTACTTTCCCTACCAACATAAGGGTCATCGATGATTCATTCGATTTATCTTGAATTCCTCCCAATTCTACTACACTATCTTCTTCTACTGTGATTTTCATACTCGACACCCGTTCAATCAATTGATCAGCCATAAAGACTGATCCAAATCCCACGAGGGATTATCAATGCTGGACAACCGAGACTCACACTCAAACCCTAGCTCACCCTAGAGAGAGACTTTTTCTTTTCATATGATTCTTTTTTGTTGTTGTTAAAATCCTCCAATTTTTTTCCCAATATATAAGAAAAAAATATAGTCATGTGGGATCTTGCTTGATTCGTCTCATTATATATATTACTCCACGAAAATCAAACTTCTATAATTTTTACTATTATGTAATTAAAGATATTAATGGTACAAAATGTGCATCGACAAACATGAAAAGGAGAAAAGTGAAGTCTACTTAGAGACGGAGGGAGTAGTAATTAGCTACTTAGCATATACATGTATACAATCAGCTAGTTAAATAAGCTAATACATATATCCAATCAGCTATTAGCTAATATAATCAACTAACAACTATCCGCTAATTACCAAATATGGCCAATAACTCAGCATTCGGAGTACTTCATAAGTGGTGTCTTCATCAAGGGTCAAGCGCAGACTCGGCAAAGTCTCACACCGGTCTCGACGCGATAATCTTCAACAAAAGTGAAGTGAGTCTTGGATGGAGTTTTGGTTTCCAAAACTCGACAAAGACTCACTTTGGCACTATTACCATGTCCCACCAACACAAATGCAACGGATACTTTATTCCAATTGCACAAATTCAACGGCCAAATTTAAACAAGCTATAAATTTTATTAATAAAAAATGTCATAATTTGTATAATTTATTGTATAATAATTTGTAATAATGCCTATAAATAACTCTTTGGGTACAACTTTTTCTTTACATTCTCTATATTCTCCCATATCAATTTCTCTTTTCTCTCTATTCTCTCAAAAAATCCATCTATTATATTTTTAATGGATCCAAATCGAATTTTGATTTAAACTCGCTTATGAGTTTGTTTCAAAATAATCCTCAATTTCGCACAATTTTAGCTCAACAAAATCAATACCAAAATTCCCAAAATTCCCAAAATACAAATTTTCTAACCCCAATCCCACTAGTATGGGTAATGCACAAGTGCAAAATTTTACCCAATTTCTCCAAACTCCAAATAACCAATATACTCCTACTAGTCAAAATATTAACCAACCTCCTTTTACCCCCATTAGTATTGGGTCCAATTCCGACAATGCATTTGTAGATAATGCGGGTATTGAAGAGGCGGAGAATATTGATGTTATTACAACTCACCGGCCGCTCGTACTACATCACGTCGCAAAGTAAGTCACCTAAATAGAAAAAAAAGGTTAACTTGGACGATAGAAGATGAAACACTTCTTGGTATTGCATGGATTAATACTACCAAAGATGAAGTGAATGGCAATGCATAAAGAGCCGATGCATACTAGGGGGAAAATTTGTGCATTCTTCAATGAAAATAGGCAAACAAATTAAGTCGAACGAGAGGTAAACCCTTGCAAACAACATTGGTGGGCAATTAATAATGCACTTGAAAAATTTGCATGGTGTTATGCCAAGTATGAAAAGAGGAGTGGGTTTAATGAAGCTTTGAAGCTCTCTGAGGCTCATGCACTTTACCAAAGTCTCTACAATTCCAAGTTCCAATAGGATCATGTGTGGAGTATTGTGTGTGAAACTAATAAGTTCAAAGCCGAACTAAAGAGCAAACGTAAGAAACACAACGATAGTGATTCGTCAAAAGGAACAAGATTTCGAATCAGGAACTACACAAAGAAGTGGGGAGGATGTCGAGGGTTTCGATGAAGTTGACGAGCCCCGACCAACAGGTCAACAAGCTGCAAAGGAACAACTAGCTGCCCGTAAGAAGGGAAAAAGCACCCAAAGTGATCATAGTGAAGCCATATCGTTGCAAAAAATATGAAGAGTCACGTGTACAATCAATGAGTCGTATGGTGATTTGAAGGAGCAGGGAGCTTGAAAACCAACTACTTTGTGCCGATGTCACCAAGATGACTCCTTTGTAAAGAAAGATTCGTGAGGGTGTCTTTATCGCAGTCTTCATCAAGGGTCTGAAGCAGAGACTTGGCAAAGTCTCACACGGTCTGACGCGATAATCTTCAACAAAAGTGAAGTGAGTCTTGGATAGAGTTTTGGTTTCCAAAACTCTGACAAAGACTCACTTTGGCACTATTACCATGTCCCACCAACACAAATGCAATGGATACTTTGTTCCAATTGCACAAATTCAACGGCCAAATTTAAACAATTATAAATTTTATTAATAGAATTTGTCATAATTTGTATAATTTATTGTATAATAATTTGTAATAATGCCTATAAATAACTCTGTGGGTACAACTTTTTTTTCATTCTCTATATTCTCCCATATCAATTTCCCTTTTCTCTCAAAAAAAATCCATCTATTATGTTTTTAATGGATCCAAATCAGAATTTTGATTTAAACTCCCTTGTGAGTTTGTTTCAAAATAATCCTCAATTTCATACATTTTTAGCTCAACAAAATCAATACCAAAATTCCCAAAATTCCCAAAATACAAATTTTTCTAACCCCAATCCCACTAGTATGGGTAATGCACAAGTGCAAAATTTTACCCAATTTCTCCAAACTCCAATTAACCAATAAACTCCTACTAGTCAAAATATTGACCAACCTCCTTTTACCCCCATTAGTATTGGGTCCAATTCGACAACGCATTTGTAGATAATGCGGGTATTGAAGAGGCGGACAATATTGATGTTACTACAACTACTGCATCGCCGCTCGTACTACATCACGTCGCAAAGTAAGTCACCTAAAGAGAAAAAAAGGGTTAACTTGGACGATAGAAGATGAAACACTTCGGGTATTGCATGGATTAATACTACCAAAGATGAAGTGAATATATGGCAATGCACAAAGAGCCGATGCATACCGGGGAAAATTTGTGCATTCTTCAATGAAAATAGGCAAACAAATCAAGCTGAACGAGAGGTAAACCCTTGCAAACAACATTGGTGGGCAATTAATAATGCACTTGGAAAGTTTGCAGTGGTGTTATGCCAAGTATGAAAAGAGGAGTGGGTTTAATGAAGCTTTGAAGCCTTCCTGAGGCTCATGCGCTTTACCAAAGTCTCTACAATTCCAAGTTCCAATACGATCATGTGTGGAGTATTGTGTGTGAAACTAATAAGTTCAAAGCCGAACTAAAGATCAAACGTAAGAAAGACAACGATAGTGATTCGTCAAAAAGGAACAAGATTTCGAATCGAGAACTACACAAAGAAGTGGGGAGGATGTTGAGGGTTTCGATGAAGTTGATGAGCCCCGACCAACAAGGTCAACAAGCCGCAAAGAAACAACTAGTTGCCCGTAAGAAGGGGAAAAGCACCCAAAGTGATCATAGTGAAGCCTTATCGGTTGCAAAAAATATCAAGAGTCACGTGTACAATCAATGAGTCGTATTGACGGATTTGAAGAAGCAGGAGCTTGAAAACCAACTACTTTGTGCCGATGTCACCAAGATGGCTCCTTTGTAAAGAAAGATTCATGAGGGTGTCTTTATCGCAGTCTTCATCAAGGGTCCGGCGCAGACTTGGCAAAGTCTCACACGGCCCGACGCGATAATCTTCAACAAAAGTGAAGTGAGTCTCTGATAGACTTTTGGTTTCCAAAACTCCGACAAAGACTCACTTTGGCACTATTACCATGTCTCACCAACACAAATGCAACGGATACTTTGTTCCAATTGCACAAATTCAACTCCGCCAAATTTAAACAATTATAAATTGGGAAATTCTATATGGTGACCCTCAACTTTTTTAAATTATATTTGGTAGACAATTTTTATCTTTCCTCTATTTGGTAACCTTCTATTCTATTTTTTTAATTTTCTTTAACCTTATTGCATTTTAAAATCATTTTTTAAATTAAAAACCGATTTTTCAATTACAAAAACCGATTTTGAAAAAAAAAACCCAACCCCCTCCCCACCATAACCACCCATCCTACCCCTCCTTACTCCTCCCCTAGCCCGTGACCACCGCCAATAATCCCCCGGCCCCGAACTCTTGCTACCACCCCTACCCCACCCCACAGCTTGTGAGCACCGCCACCCCACCCCTATAAGCACCGCCACCCCTAAAACCAAGAAAAACCACCTCCCCGAAACCCATTTCCGTGAAACCCTAACCTACCGGAAAGGCGAAAGGATGGAGGTTGCGTGAAGGGGAAGGGGTCGAAATTGGGGAAGGGGTAGGGAGTCTGGGGTCGAATTGAGGACGGAGAAGGGAGGGAGGGGCCGAAATCGGCAACGGGGATGGGGGCCAAATCGGGAACGGGAAGGGGAGGGGTGGACGAAATCGGCAGCGAGGGATGGGGGTCAGAATCGGAATGGGAAGGGGAAGGGTGGCCGAAATCGGAACGGGACGGGGGATGAAACTCGGGAACGAAAAGGGGAAGGAGGTGGTAAAGCTGGTTTTGGGGGTGGCGGTGCTTATAGGGGTGGGGTGGTGGTGCTTATAGGGGTGGGATGGGTGGTTATGGTGGGGGGGGGGTTGGGTTTTTTTTTTTTTCAAAATCAGTTTTTTGTAATTGAAAAATCAGTTTTTTAATTTAAAAATGATTTTAAAATGCAATAAGGTTAAAGAAAATTAAAAAAATAGAATAGAAGGTTACCAAATAGAGGAAAGATAAAAATTGTCTACCAAATAGAATTCAAAAAGTTGAGGGTCACGATATAGAATTTCCCTTATAAATTTTATTAATAGAATTTGTCATAATTTGTATAATTTATTGTATAATAATTTGTAATAATGCTTATAAATAACTCTGTGGGTACAACTTTTTTATTTTACATTCTCTATATTCTCCCATATCAATTTCCCTTTTCTCTCTATTCCCTCAAAAAAAAATCCATCTATTATGTTTTTAATGGATCCAAATCGAATTTTGATTTAAACTCCCTTATGAGTTTGTTTCAAAATAATCCTCAATTTCGACATTTTTAGCTCAACAAAATCAATACCAAAATTCCCAAAATACAAATTTTTCTAACCCCAATCCCACTAGTATGGGTAATGCACAAGTGCAAAATTTTACCCAATTTCTCCAAACTCCAAATAACCAATAAACTCTTACTAGTCAAAATATTGACCAACCTCCTTTTACCCTCATTAGTATTGGGTCCAATTACGACAAAGCATTTGTAGATAATGCGGGTATCAAGAGGCTGAGAATATTGATGTTACTACAACTACTCGCATCACGCTTCGTACTACATCATGTCGCAAAGTAAGTCAGCCTAAAGAGAAAAAAAGGGTTAACTTGGACGATAGAAGATGAAACACTTCTTGGTATTGCATGGATTAATACTACCAAAGATGAAGTGAATATATGGCAATGCACAAAGAGCCGATGCATACTAGGGGAAAATTTGTTCATTCTTCAATGAAAATAGGCAAACAAATCAAGCCGAACGAGAGGTAAACCCTTGCAAACAACATTGGTGTTCAATTAATAATGCACTTGGAAAGTTTCGGTGGTGTTATGCCAAGTATGAAAAGAGGAGTGGGTTTAATGAAGCTTTTGAAGCTCTCGGAGGCTCGTGCACTTTACCAAAGTCTCTACTATTCCAAGTTCCAATACAATCATGTGTGGAGTATTGTGTGCGAAACTAATAAGTTCAAAGCCGAACTAAAGAGCAAACGTAAGAAAGACAACGATAGTGATTCGTCAAAAGGAACAAGATTTCGAATCGAAGACTACACAGCAAAAGTGGGGAGGATGTTGAGGGTTTCGATGAAGTTGATGAGCCCCGACCAACAAGTCAACAAGCCGCAAAGAAACAACTAGCTGCCCAGAGGAAGGGAAAAAGCACCCAAAGTGATCATAGTGAAGCCATATCAGTTGCAAAAAATATTAAAGAGTCACGTGTACAATCAATGAGTCGTATGGCAGATTTGAAGGAGCAGGAGCTTGAAAACCAACTACTTTGTGCCGATGTCACCAAGATGGCTCCTTTGCAAAGAAAGATTCATGAGAAGAAGTTGCAAGCACTTGCAGAAAAATATGGATGGACTTTTGATGATTAGGTTGCTTACAACTTGCAAAATTTGATTATGTTTATTAATGTTTATTTATGTTGTTTTAATATATTGTAGCTATGTTTCAGTTAAGCATGTTTTTATTTCATGAACTTATGTTACTTCTTAATATTAATAATAATTAATTATTTTCTTTATTAACGTTAAGTATGATAATTATTAGTAATATTATTAATAAAAATAATCAAAATAATAATGGTGAATTGATTCCAATTTCAGTGAGTTGTCACCTTCAAGTCTATATCAGTACATGACTTGTTACCTCACATCCATCTTTTCAGTAACTTTGTCAGATATAATTGCACTATTTTTTGAATTATTGTAACAAAGATTAGTGCATTATTGTTGTAGTACTCATTATAGTGATTGAATTATTTGAATGTTGTGCATTGAATTATTAACTTCCACAACTTCTATATATCTACCCATTTCTGAACTCAAATTCTCATAGCAAACTACCCACAAATCCTCTCAAAAATTCAAAACCTCAAGTCATAGTGATATGTCATACTTTAACCGTCCCAACACATTCGATGAATTGTACAATCAAACATATGATTCATACATGGGGGTGACACTTCCACATATTTAGTAGATGATATTCTAAATCATATCATTGAAGATACATCACCTTCAAACATTAGTAAAATAAGAAAGAAAAGAAAATACACAAGAAAGAAGAAAGCGTGAGGAAGGACATGAGCGCATATGGAATGATTACTTCTCAAGTGACCCGGCAGATATGATGCACAACAATTTCGCCGAAGGTTTCGAATGAGAAAGGTGTTTTTCCTTCGCATCGTCAATGCCCTCGAAAATCATTCTCCATATTTCCAACAAGGCTTTGATGCTCTTGGTAGGAATTCTCTCTCACCACTTCAAAAATGTGTTTCGCCATTCGATTATTGGCTTATGGAGTGGCTGGTGATGTCTAGATGAATACGTGCGAATAGGTGGAAATACGACACTACAATGCTTGAAGAATTTTTGTAAGTGTGTGATTGAGGTTTTTGAACCTCATTACTTAAGAAGGCCAAGAGTCGATGACACCCGACGCTTTTTTCAAATCGGGAATCCCGCGGATTCCCTGGTATGCTTGGTAGTATCGATTGTATGCATTGGCAATGGGATAAATGTCCCACGGCATGGCAAGGTCAATACATTGGGGGTCATCAAGGTGTACCAACAATGATATTAGAAGTTGTTGCTTCTTATGATTTATGGATTTGGCATGCATATATTGGTGTTGCAGATCTAACAATGATATCAATGTCTTGGATCGATCCCTGTATTTGATGAGTTGCTTGAAGGTCAAGGTCCCAAATCTAGTACACGATAAATGGAAGCACGTATAATATTGATACTATCTTGCGGATGGTATCTATCCCGATGGCCCGTATTCTCAAACCATTCCTCGAGCGAACATGCTATCCGAGAAAAGAAAACTATTTGCTCAACATCAAGAAGGTGCAAGGAAGGATATAGAACGAGCTTTTTCGGGGTGCTCCAAAAGAGATTCGCGATTGTTTGCAACCCGGTATGTTTATGGAAAAAAAAGTGAAGTTGGTGATATCATGAAAGCATCCATCATATTACATAATATGATTATTAAGGATGAAAGAGATAGTACTGAAATGACCACTAGCGTTAATTATATAGTAGCAAGGAATCAAAGCGAAAGTCCACAACTTCATACCGGTCGGCTTAGAAATTATTATGTAAACCGAAGCAAGTACTTTGAAAATCATACGCGATTCGCAACCGAGCACAATGCCACCAACTGCAAGCATGATTTGGTGGAACACATATGGTCGCGTTTTGGAGGAGACGCTAATTAAATTTCGTGTGTAATTTTCTATTTCGTGTGTACTTTTCTATTTCTTGTGGCCGCACTTCTTTTATGTTTTAGCAAGTATATATGCAACTAATTATGTTTATGAATGTCTTTAAATTATGTCATTATTTCAAATGTACTCAATTTGTGTCCCATAATTTATATAAGAAGGTAACCTTAAAAATCTTAAATAAATAATTATATAAATTATAATTTTAATGTTATAATAATTAGTAAATATTTAAACTATATATTCTCATAACATATTAAGTTAATAATGTTATAGGAAAAAAAACATGAAAATGATTAAATATAAAATAGGAAAAATTGACAACAAGAGGTCTCAACTTTGGGTGATAATTCTATACCCATTAAAAAGCCACAAACATGGCTATCGTGCTTAAGGACAAAGTGGATTGGCGGTTTTACCCTCCATTCTTCACGTAACCCCGCCCATGCCCCTTCCTTTGCCACATTCTTTTTTCCCTCCCGGTTTTCCTCCGCACCCGCCATCTTCATTCTCGCATCCTCATCTTCGACCATCCAAGCTTCCCTTCCATTCTCAATCTTCTTCGTCTTTCTCCTCTTTTTCTCGTTTCTCACCGTTTTTTTCTCTCTTCTTTTTCGATTATCTTTGCGTACTCTCTCTCACTTATCCATGGATAAGGATTCCACAACTTCATTCTATCCATGAGTTGCCATGGATTCGAACAAAGTCTCTCTTCCTTTTCTAGGGTTTTCTTGGCATCAATTTCATCACTATCCATTGGACTCGAAGCCACCCACCATTGGAAGCGAAGCCACCGGGTCATGAGGGTCGTCAAACCCAGGAGTTAAACCCGAATATGAGGGTCGCCAAACCCGAACCATTGGAGTCGAAGCTACCAACCCGGTCGTCATTGCAAAAGCACCTTCAAGGTTGATCCTTATTTCTATTCTCTTAATTTTTCATCAAGATTGAAACTTTACATTCACTTCAGATGTTTTGTTGCTTAATTTTCACCATTATTAGTTTAATGAAATGGGTTCTTAAGGATCTTAAGGAAATCATCTTTGTTTTCTTTGATTGCTAATTTGGATGATCTTATTTTTTTCTAGATTTGATTGAATTGAAATTTTCATCTTTTCTTTTGGAGGTTTGGGATGAGAATATGAGATGTTTTAGATTAGTTAGATTCTACTTTGAATCTGAATTTGGCAAGTTTAAAGTAAATAAGATGATTTTGAATCTAAAGCTTCTTTTGTGTGTCTTGTTAGATTAAATATGCTTATGTTTCAAAGGGATTGTGGATCAATAAGATTATACTGATCAAAGAAAAAAACTTTCTGAAATCATGATGATAGTTGCAATATCAGATTCATCATCTTCTTCTGAATTTTCTTGTCCTTTGCAGCTTCACAATTTTAGCTCATTTGGGGGGTGTTATATTGCAAGCCTCACTTTGCTCAGCTTTTCAAGATGACTGGCAGTTTGGACAAATATTTTGAAGGTGGATTTCTTCTTCTTTCTCTATGAATTCTCACTTATTATCATAGTTCCTCTTTAATGACATTTTTATTACTTTTTTCCCCTTCAGCTGCTCCTAGGACTCTCAGATATAGATCCTATAAGTAGGTAAGTTGTCCTGATTAATGCAAAATAATCACGCAAAGTGGATCTATATATAATAATCATCATTATAGATTATAGTATAGTACGAAGATCTTCAAGTATCTCGTATGATCGTATTTGGGGGGGAAGGACCGAACTTTAATAAGTAATCTTGATTAGGATGCAAAAAAATCATGCACATCTATTATTATAGTAATATGCAATCATGCTTACAACAATTTGATTATAGTAACATCCACAAAGTTCGTGGGATCCGTAATATAAAATTAGAAAGGGTGACAAACCAAACTAGGTGGGATCTGGAATACATTCAGGATTATATGGCCTCTCTTTCCATGGCAGGTGAAACATCCACAAAGGGATTTGCCTCTAGGAATAGCATCTGCACTTCTGATATGTTGTGCATTATACATACTGGTCTCTGTAGTTGTTACTGGTCTGGTACCCTATTATTCTGTGGATCCTAATACACCTATATCTTCTGCTGAATTTTCAAGTCATGGGTTGCACTGGCCTCTTTAATTTGTTATCTTTTTGCTATTGATGTAATTTGAAATTTGAATGTGTGAGAATATGCTGCAAACCTGTTGAATGCACTATGCCTATTTCATTAAAATAGGGAAACTTGGATTTTGCTCTTGGGTTTGGAAGATTAGTTGCTTTTGGTTATGTAATCAACACTATAAGCATAGTAACACTATGTTAAAGTTTAAACCCTTCAGTTTAGGAGATTTTGGTGAGAGATAAAGAGTTAGAGAGAGATGGGGGGTGTCGGAAAGAAATAGGGGCTTTTGATTTAGGCCTCTTTACTTTGTTATCTTTTTGCTAAGTGTTGCCTTATTCTAGACTATATCAAGTGTTCTTTTTCGATCTTCTGCAAATCCTCCCACTTTTTGGTGCACAAATCAATCGCCATTTGCCATGATCGTCACTACTCACTATTGGTATTTGTGTTGAATATAAGTGTCGCCACTGGTACATGAGCAAACATAGGTGATGAATGAAATTGGAAAAATATTTGAAGAACTAATATGATGTTGCTAAAGTACATTTCCATAACATCATGTCTAATTTTACTTCATGTTTCATGTGATGAATGAGAACTCAGAATTGTATTCTTTGAAGAATAATGATGTTGTTATTCTGACTTTGCTTTCTTTATGTTGCTTTGCCTTTTACTATGAGAAATGTAGATAGATGGAAAGCTTTCTAGGGTTTTCTGGCAGCACTAATCCTGAGCCCGGGAGGTGTCGCCAAAATGATGGAAAGAATTGGCGGTGCTCCAGGAACGACCAGAAGTATTGTGAAAGACATATGAACAGAGGTCGCCATCGTTCAAGGAAGCCTGTGCGTGGAAGGCCACACCGGCCAAGCTGCCTTTGGACCCACTAACATCAAGGTTGTTCTAGGCTGTCT
The DNA here is from genome assembly GCA_947646795.1 of Beta lomatogona. Taxonomy (NCBI): domain Eukaryota; kingdom Viridiplantae; phylum Streptophyta; class Magnoliopsida; order Caryophyllales; family Amaranthaceae; genus Beta; species Beta lomatogona. The sequence continues at coordinate 15,293 of CANSNZ010000124.1, forward strand.
GCTGTCAAGAGTCCCAATCTTTCCAGTTATTACCTGCAGCTTGTCCAAATCTCATGGTTTTCATTGATTATCATGGTAGATAATCGAGTTTATGCTTAATATTTGAGTAGCTGTCTTATCTGGTTGGTGTGTAGTCGCATCTCCTAATATTCTCTGTTATCTTGTAGTGTTACTGGCAGCATAGCTTTCCTGATAATTTGCTTAAAATCTGCAGTCTATACCTAATGATTAGTAGTCACCTTTGTCCTAACGTCCAGTGTTTCATCACAGATGCTTAAAAAATTAAACAAGCAGCTTAATGGTGAAGATTGGTCGTGGAACAATTTGAATACCTTGTGATGGGCAATAGGATCAATATCTGGATCAATGATGGCAGAACAGGTATCCTATCTTGTTTTTGGATCTCATCATTTCATTGATCTGCAATTTTGAATTTGAACTTTCTTATCCATGTTGGAGGTCGCGGGTATGTTACTTTGTATTGATAATGTTTATTTCATGGATTGTGTTTAATGTGGTAGGAGGACTACTCCAAGAGGGTGAGTGTCCTGTGGCGTATGTACTCTATTGTCAATGCCTTTTTACATAATAGGTATTGCTGGTCTTGTACTGTGCATTTGGATTCTATCTTCACCAATATAAACTTTCTTCTATGTACAATGTACTAGATATATTATATGATTCCATTATATATGGGGACAAAAGCATCACCTTTATTCATGGATGGGTTAAGTGGAATTTGGATGAGTAGTCCTCATCCGTACTTATTAAGTGCACTCTTATGTGTTTTCTCCGGTTTAGAACTACAGCTTATGGTTTTACTTCGTAAGAGTCCCCTCCCTCCCCCCAAAGGCCCCAACCCTTTCACTGCCAAACATATTGTAATTTTCCCATATCTATGGAGCAGAATGTTGTGTAATGATACTGCTTTCATGACTGAACTGGCGTGGTTGATTTCATTTTTTTATTCTAAAAAAAGAAGAATGTTCCTTTTGCTTTGGTCGAATACTAGATTAAATATGAAAAAAAACTTGCGAAACGGTTTTTTCAAGAGAACGTAACAAGGGCCCGATTATCAAGCCGTATAAATCAAAATCAAGGCAAGGAATTTTGGCGGATATGTATGATTTATTGGATTTTGGGCTTGCCAATGCCAGTTGGTGATAATTAGATCTTTGCTAGCCATGTTAGTTCCATATAATCAATATGGGGAAGGTACCATGGTGTTCGGATTTTTTTGGTGGATTTTCAAGTTGAACAGGTTCCTAACTCACCACACTCTATGTTCAATTTTGGGACTAGAGAATACAAGGAGAATGATAGACGTAGAAAGAAGAAAGAGGGAAATGTAATAATTTAAATGAGTGGAACCGAGAGCAAGAGAAGCCATAGGGGATGGGGAGAAGAGCAGACATACAAAGATGAGTCAAAGAGATTTCAAAGAATAGTTCTTGTTCTTGTAACGCAAGATATTTCTTACATTGTGTACATAATTGAACTATTTCGTGAAATCGCTTTTGAGAGTGGTGATTTGGAGGATGGAATCATGGTACGAGTAAAGATTTGCTTGAAATTTTCAACATGGACCTTTTGCAATTGCATAGATTTTATTGGCTACAAAACAATAGCTGCATATTTTGACTTCTACAAAGTACATTGTATTGGCTGCAAAAAAAATAGTATATATATATATATATATATATATATATATATATATATATATATAAGGATCCATATTTAGGGGGGGAGGGCTCTTTAGGGCCAATATTTTCAACTTCAAGACTTATGTTGTCTTCAAATTAGATAGTAGTCTTAGAAGTACTAGCGAGTATACAATTAAAAGTAGAAAGAGATGGTGTTATCAAATAAAAAAATTGAGATACTGCAATAATAAGAGTAAGTGGAAAGAAATCTTCATAGCCAACTTGCTTATAAGCTTTTGTTAGCTTGCTCCATTTATTAGAAAATCAGAGAGAAACGGACACTCTTTATGTTTAAAGCTTGGGTTTGAAGTGACTTGTAATAGGTTAATTCTTGATTTGAGCTTATATATGATTGAACCTTTTTAAGAATTTGTCTTTGGTATAAGAAGTTCTACTTGGTGTTAAACTATGCTAATACAAAGCATGTTGACGATTCAATCTGTGGTGAAACTATGCTAATGCACGAAGATATCTTTCATGGCATATGGTTGCAACTTGCAAGGCACGTCTTATAACATGTCTCTTTATTTCCTTTTCTTGTACTGCAGGTTGATATAAAAGTATTCTTTTTTTTTGTTGAATTGGTTTTACTTGTTTGGTTTCAGCTCCCAAGTGTAGGAAATCTTGCCACCACTTAGGTACCTTGATTTTCTTTGTTTCTTTAAACAGAATAATTACCGTAAAACTGGTGTGAATGGCTCGTTTTGCTGTATTAAGCTTGTTAGATCATTAAATTTTGCTATAATTTTGCTATATATATGTTCCTATCGATAGAATGCAGGCTATTAGCTCTGGAATGCTATGGAGATGGGATTTTTTCTATATAAAGTGTACTAATAAAACAATATTTTATAATTCAGTTTTCAAGTCTTCTCCTTTTATTTGCTTTACAACACTTTTTTAAGATGGAAGGATGAATGAATGTTTGATAGCCTCATATCAAATTTTTGTTGTTGCTTGAAGTAGTTGTCACAAATTGTTATGTATTCAAGAGTCGACTACAAGAATATGCACAAAAAGTTGGTCTAGCGACACCCGTGTATGAGACGATCAAAGAAGGCCCGTCACACGCGCGTTCTTTTAGGTCGGCCTGTGAGGGTAGGTGGTGCCGATACGAATCACCGTCCGGCTTTTTTCAATCGTAAGGCATCTCGAGCAATCGGCACTGAAATTGCACTAATGGAATTGGCTAAAAGTGGGGATAAGAAAGATTCCATTGTTGTGCCTATGGTAAGTGAGTTATTACCAATTGCAGCAAAGCGAGCTTCTCATCTTACCAATAATGAGTTTGGGTGGATATTCATCCCATTTCTTCTGAAATTTTGGATCACAAGGCTCGGAGGTTCTTTTTATTAATCAAGTTAAAGCCTTACGGGTGTGCTCTTAACTTAAAATGTTTTGAGGAAAATTTTTTAGGACATCACTTTTAGAATTCTAAATAAATGCAGCTGCAAGGATAGATTTTTCGTTTCGGAAACATATTCAACAAGTAATTAGTTAACGCAAAACAATCTCAAGCATGTCTCAAAGATTTCCTTTATTCTCAAATTGAAACCTTCCATCTAACTTTTAAAGTCTACAAGTTTGTCTCTCCCGTTGTGTGCAAATACCGCAATTACTAATGTTGCCTACTTTCGGAGTTTCTACTCTAATATCGTAGCAAGAACGGATCTCGGACGTCATGTTGCTGCTAGGTCAGCTCTCTCTATTTACCTGATAGCTGCTTCAATGTGATATGGAGATGACCTATCCTTTAATAAATAATTTAGCAATTTAAGATGTGTTAAGCTATCGGATTTTATGTATTTATGTTGAGATAGTATTGAAATTGCAATAATGCTGGGATTGGTCTTTTTTTCTCTTTAAGAAAGTAGCTGGCAATATTTACTAAACCTTCATATGGAAAGCAAGTGGAGCGTTTAAAATCGGTGATCAAATCTTGTGGCATGAGGTTTATGATTTTTGTAGTGCCTTAACCATTCAAATCACTGATATCAGTTGTCGGTGTCTGTCAAGACTAATTTATTTCTTCTCGTTCTCTCGTAGTATTTCGCCGGCAATATACAAGAAAGTCAAACGTCAAGCCTGATTGATAAAGGAGCTTGAAAAGATGCTTGCAAAGGAGGGATTGTCCACTAATCCTTCTGAAAAAGGTATTATTGTGGTACCAAACTCTGGATTGTATTTGTCTTGCTGAATTGCTATATATTTATTTATATTTAATGGATGCGTCTTTCCGTATGACTAAATTTGTTCAAACATTATCATCTATTGCATATGTACTGGGAAAATATGCTGCAATGTTATCATTTAAAAGATTCAGACTTCACATGTATCATGTATGGTCTTATAATATCATGAGCATCATTCTTGCAAATAATACCAGAATCCTTCTCGGTCATATATGTTAGCATGTATGAACATGTGGCATCATAAGCATCACAAGAAAGTGAGATGGAGAGAGGAGGAAGAATGGTAATAGTAATGGTAATGGTAATGGTTATGGTTATGGTTATGGTAATGGTAATGGTAATGGTAATGGTAATGGTAATGGTAATGGTAATGGTAATGGTAATGGTAATGGTAATGGTAATAGTAATGGTAATGGGAATGGTAATGGTAATGGTAATGGTAATTGCTAGAAAGAGTAAGAGAAGGTGAAAAGGTTTTTAAATGAGATTATAATTTTCGGTTGTGCGTGGCCATCACCTCTAAGCACTTGTTCTTGACTTCTGGACATAATATTTGCTGTAAAATTCAAATACCAAAAGGTTTTAATCATATTATAATTAATATTTGTGAAGAATATTTTTCTCTCAAAAGTCTAAAAGTTCAGTTATTTATTTATGCCCTTCTGTGATCATAAAGAATATTTGACTTTAGTGATTGAATTGGTACTTAATCTCCAACAATCAACCACTTTAATGAATTTTCGATTGCCTTTTGGTAAAAGATTAAAATGCTAAATGAATACGATTATAGTAGCTGTAATTTGCTTAAGATTGAAAGAATACAACCACATAATGTGTTCCCCAAGCACTAATTAATGATTACTTAACTTGAGAAATTGATCATTTCTATAAGTTTTAGGGTTTCATTTTAGTTACAAATTGACAAACTTTTAAAGATGAGCAAAGAATATGCGATTTACTTCATTTCTCTTAACTTGTGTTGACTTCTTACTAAATTTCGCAAAGAATATGCGATTTCCTCCGGTTTATGAATTTGTGCTTCAGCCTTTTCCTTTTCTCGTGGACTAATGTCGGCCCCCTCGATCGATTTGCTCAGCATTGAGCTTCAACCTCCCCGGTCAACTTCTCTAATAGTTCCCCCGCCCAACAAGGGGGTGTGCGTGGGATGTGATCGGGGGTGTGTGAGGGTGCGTGCAAGGGGGGAGGAGGGTCGGGCAGGGGGTGTGGGGGGGCCGTGGAAGGGGGAGAGTGGGGGACCGTGGGGGAGGTCGGGTGGGGGTGGAAGGTGGGGGAAGCCGGGCAGGCGGCGGTGTGTGGGGTACCGGGAAGCGGGTGCATGGGGCGGAGTTGGAGGGCCGTGCACCGGGGCCGCCGGGGGTCTGGCTGGGCGTTGGCTTGGGGGGTCTTCGGGGGAAGTTTCTGGGCGCGGGGGGACTATTAGGGAAGTCGACCGGATGGATTTCTCGTGGGAAGTTGGCTAAATTGGAAGAAATGACATTATTGATATAAGTTTTGAAAGAGAAGATAACTAATACTTTTATCAAATTGCATTGAATTAATTCAAAAAATCTATGATTAAGATAATTAGGCAATCGATTCTCTAATAAGATTTTACTACCTTGGGGGCAAGACTTTACTCCTCCGGCCAGGTGATGAATGGTTACAAGAAGGAATGTTAGTTTAACCCACCCAATTTAGCTCCATCCATGCTCCTTGAGATTATTAATAGATCTTTGATGGTGGTTTATATCTCGTAAGTTGGATGTGTGTAATATTCTAATTATCGGTGACTTTTGTATGATAGTAGCCTTCAGTGTTTTAATCGATTTCTCAATTTGTATTAAAAAAAATATGGAGTTGAAAAGTGATGCCATTATTATTGTATACCATGTGAAGTTATGATACATATAAAACTCATACACATAGAAATCATATATTGTATATCTTCCCAATATGATTATACGAGGTTTACATATTTAGAGAATAACAAGAAACATCTGTGTTTATTTAAGAGTGTACATCTAAGTTATATGTCGGTGTTTAGACCAAATTAATAAGCGTTAAATGAAGGCTTTAAAGCTAGCCAGGAAATGTTGCGCACGTCCCATTTCTTGATCAAAGTAAGCCCGAAGATAACTCTTACCTGGAACAATGTCCCGCAAGGCTTCAAAGTTGTCGAAGGACTATTGTGCATGTCTCATTTCCTGATTGAAGTAGGCCCGAAAATAACTCTTACCTAGAGCAATGTCGTGCAATGGGTCCTCAAGAGAGTTGTACTTAAAGATTAGGTTCTAAGGCCATAAATCAGTATGCTTCAGAACCTACAAATCAATTTACATGCGTGCCTAAAAGTGAGGCTAATGTTGAGCCTAGCAATTAAACTACTTGACATTCCTTTTGTTTAATATTAGTTGTACAAACATTTTGTCTTTACTCTTTGTCGTTGTTCTTATGTGAGGAATTTCCAAGATTTTGGCGAAAATTTGTAATAGTTGTGAGTCTTTAGGTGAAATGTTGAACCTTTGCCTACTCTTAGCTAAATGTCTTTTCTTCTTTTGCTATTTTTAACGTATAGTTTTACTATTTTGGTTAGTCAAGCTTCAAAATTTATCAATATATTTCCGGCACAATATTACTCCCGCCATCCCATAATATAAGTCTTGATTATGTTGAACCTTTGTGGAGCGAAGAAAGGAGAGGGGGACCGGGCGGCGCGGCGTGAAGGGGAGGGGGAGAGGAGGGGACCGGCGACGCTCGCGAAAGGATAAGAGAGGGGGACTGCGGGTGTGGGGAGGGCGGGTGGGTGTAGGGTGGTGGGGTCTTGTTGTGGGGGCGCGGTGGGGGTGTAGGGGTTGGCGGGAGGTTGGGGTAATCGGCGGGGGCGGGGTGGTAATGGTGGCTAGGTCGTGTTGTTATGGAGGAAGAAGTAGAGGAGGGAGAAAAAAAGAAAAATATAGATGATAAATAATATGGCAATTAAACCTTATATATAATATACGAAATCAAGCTTTATAATATATGAAATAATACATTATGATACTAAAAAAAATTATACATTCTGATACTAAAAAAAAAATACTTTATAAGTTCTTAAATCACAAATATAAATACAGAAAATAAATTAAGAATTATATATATATATATATATATATACACACACACACACACACACAAAATGAGGAAGATTTATCCATAAGTATATTAACATAAATAAACTACCGTTGATGTGGAGGCATTTTAAGTGTTATTTATTCTTTATGATAGCGTTTTTTGAAGAAAGCTATTGTAAAATTTTCAATAGGAATATATGTTATGCAATTTACTTAGCTTATGTTCTTAACTACCAAGTTTATATGCCTTTATTTTCCCTTACTCGATTATGCTAATGTTTAACATTTAGTTCTCCGCATTTACTGTTACTCGATTATGCGAATGTTATAACATAAATAAAAGTATACTTGCAATAAATAATTAAGTTTGTTCTCGCAAATACAAAATTTAAATTACATTATCAAGATTTTTATGCCATTAGAGCAACGCTAATTAGATTTTGCCTCCTTGAGGGACCGCACTTACCATTGAAGATGCTACGAAGCCCGGAAATTAAGCTACTACATCACCCACCTAAAAAACCCTTTTGCTTATTGTTTTGTCAGTAATCCAATGGTGCATGTTAACAATATGGCCCTTATAGTTAATCATCGCCTAATATGAACTAATCTCTTTTTTTTTGATAGGCATGAATGAGTTTGTATAACGTATATAATAATGATTCAAGGACATTCTAGAGGATGCGAAAAACCCTCCACATTTCTTGCAACCCAAAAAATAGCTTGCACTAACAAGGGTTATATGCATATATGCTATGCTATCTAATTACTTTCTCTTACTAACTACCAAGTTCGCATGCTTTGGTTTTGCTTAAATCAATAATGCTAATACTTGCATTTAGTTATTCACCACTATTTTCGCTATCTTGGGGGACCGTGCGCGATAGCGCACTGACCAACAACTAGTTTTAAAAGGTTCGAACTATTGATTAACCCGTGCAGTCCCAACTTTAGGAGGTCTTAACTTTTAGCGGTGCCTTAGCGACTTGAAAATGGCTTAATAGGTCATCACTTGTAAAACTAGGGTCACACTAGAAGGGTTAATTGAGGGAGGGATGTAGAAACTAGGTGAGATTTAAAAAAAAATCTTCGCTTTAAGTCGCCGAGGCCCGCTAAAAGTTAAGACCCCCTAAAGTTGGGACCTACACACGGGTTAATCAATAGTTCGACCTTTTTAAAATTATCACCCAAAGTTGAGACCTCTATTGTCAATTTTTCCTATAAAATAACATGTTAAACTTTTGATAAAGAGTCTGGAGATAGTCTGAGGGATAAAGTGTAAAACTGGAATGAGTCTGGAGTGAGTCTGAAGAATAAAAAGTAGGTAAAAGTTGGTGGAAAGCTGATGTGGCACAGTTTGAAGTTTGGGTTTGAGTATGAGGGACTAGCCCTTATATGCACGCGACGCGTGCGTTAATTTCAAACTTGTTATTCTATTATATACTTCATCCGTACTATAGTTATGATTACACTTAAAATATGAAAGATTAATAATTAGATAAATTTAGATATATTAATTCATTAATGTAAAAAACTAACAAAGGTTGTGAGCGATTTTTAATATCAATTTTTTGTGCATGAATTCCGAACAAAAAGAATAGATAAATGAGTTGGTTTGACTAAATTAAAGAGTGTCAAAGATAGTGAGTTGTTTTAAACTTTTTCAAGTGGACATCACGTATACCATCTTCTCTTCTTATTAAAAAAAAAAGGTCAAGATGTTTTTTCCATTTAATTTTTTGATTGAAATATTCAATGTATATACCATTTTTAACTTGTTTAGAAATTATAATGGCAAGTTGTTGAAATGAGAAAGGATTATTAAATTGTTTTCTTTTGTAATATTTTTCATTTCATTAAGGGTAATTTAAGATTTTTAGAGGATGACACCATCTTCCTCCCGCCTCCCCCCTTCCCCTTATATAATAGAGATAAACACACCCTAAGCGTTTTAGAATTAGGATTTTCTCCAAATACTCCGTTAAAGAGGAAAGGAAATGCCGTTTCTTCCTTGGGAGTTTAGATTGTTATTTCTCGGTTGATAGTTGATACTACTCTACAAGACTACAACTACAACTCTACAAGTCTTTGAAGTTCAGTACTTGAGTGAGCTCACTACCTAACATCAAATGGAAAAACTCCCAATCCTTCAATTCGAAGACAAAATCATAGACACAGTAAACAAAAACATTGTCACCGTCTTAATCGGAGAAACAGGTTCAGGTAAAAGCACCCAACTTTCCCAAATCCTCTTCCGCCATGGCTACGCTAATTCCGGCACAATCTGCGTCACTCAACCTCGCCGTGTCGCCGCCGTCTCCGTCTCCCGTCGCGTTTCCCAAGAAATGGGCGTCTCACTCGGCCAACAAGTCGGCTACGCCATCCGATTCGAAGACCGAACTTCACCCCAAACTCGGATCAAATACGTAACTGACGGTGTTCTTTTAAGAGAGAGTTTATCCGACCCAGAACTCCGCTCTTATTCCGTCATCATTCTAGATGAAGCCCATGAGAGGAGCTTAAACATGGACATCTTAATGGGTCTTGTAAAAAGATTGGTTGATATTCGAGGTTCTTCGGGTTTTAGGGTTTTGATTACTTCTGCTACACTTGAAGGAGAGAAGGTATCCGCCTTTTTTAATGGGTGTCCTGTCTTGAATGTGCCCGGGAAGTTGTTTCCCGTGGAGGTGATTTACCGCATTGATGATGATGATGGATTCAGATCTTATATAGACGCCGCGTTGAAGGTGGCGATTGATATTCATGTTAGGGAGCCTGAGGGGGATATATTGATATTTATGACGGGTCAGGAAGATATTGAGAAGTTGGTTAAGAAGCTTGAAGATCGAGTTCGGAGTTTGGAGGAAGGTTCTGTGATGGATGCTGTGATTCATCCACTTCATGGGTCATTGCCCCCTGAGTTACAGGTGCGTGTTTTTAGCCCTCCTCCGCCGAATTGTAGAAGATTTATTGTTGCAACTAATATTGCTGAGACTTCTTTGACTGTTGATGGAGTTGTGTATGTGATTGATTCTGGTTATGTTAAGCAAAGACAGTATAATCCTTCTACCGGGATGTATTCTTTAGATGTTGTTAAGATTAGTAGAGTGCAGGCTAATCAACGAGCGGGGCGTGCTGGGAGAACACGCCCCGGGAAATGCTATAGGTTGTATCCTTATGTGGTGTATAGAGATGAGTTTATGGAGGCCGCAATTCCTGAGATACAGAGAACCTCACTTGGTGGGAGTGTTTTGTATTTGAAAACATTGGACCTTCCTGGCATTGATATTCTTAAGTTTGATTTTCTAGACCCGCCTTCTTACGGGTCTTTAGGTGATGCACTTAGGCAGTTGTACCTTATTGATGCCATTGATGATGATGGAGTGATAACAAGTGTTGGGCGAACTATGTCTGAGCTTCCGTTGGAGCCTTCATTGTCGAGGACTTTGATAGCGGCTAATGAGAATGGAAGCCTTTCGCAGGCTTTGACTATTGCTGCTATGTTATCGGCTGAAACTTCCCTGCTTCCTAGTTTCGTCAAAGGGTCTGAAAAGAAACGGAAGCATACTCCTTTGAAGCTTCCGGATGGAGATGGCATGGGTGATCATATACAACTGCTCCAGATATATGAGTTTTGGAGTGAAACAAACTATGATCTCGAATGGTGCAGAGAGTATGGATTGCAGATAAGAGGGATGTCATTTGTCAAGGACGTCCGTGGACAGTTATGTCAAATAATGCAGAAGATGGCAAAATGTTCAATGGAAGTTCACGGGAGACATAGCTCTAGAGAAAGAAAACTCAGTTATAGAAACTTGAGGAGGGCACTCTGTGTTGGTTACGCTAATCAGCTTGCTGAAAGAATGATGCGCCATAATGGGTACAGAACACTTGGGTTGAAGTCTCAGCTTGTTAAGGTACATCCATCATCTGTGTTACAGCCCGATGAGGAGGGAATGCTTCCGAATTATGTTGTGTTCCATGAGTTGATAACAACGTCTAGTCCATTCATGCGGAATGTATGTGCTGTAGAGATGCAATGGATCTCCCCCATCTTGAAGAAGCTTGAGAATCTTGATATCAACAAACTCAGTGGGGGCATGACTGATCTTGAGGATGATGCTTCAGGAAAGGTTCAAGATGTGTTGAAGAAGGAAGCTAAGGATGTTGAGTCGCCTGCTGACCGTGATAGTAAAATCCAGGCAGCTCGAGATCGTTTTCTTGCCCGTAAAGAGAAGAAGTAGTCATAGGGTGAGAGATTGCCGTCTGGTTCCAAGCACATTATTCTTGAAGTAGGTAAAAGTTGGTTATAGTTTTTTATGTAATAGCTCCTCTTTTAGCTGATCTGAGACATAAAAAGTTGGCAGTTGATCATAGATTATAGTTCAGAGTTTGGAGAATTTATGTTTGCGTGTTTATTTGTCTGAACTATACGAAAAAGATAGACCTTGGATTTGTGTTTTGATAAATTAGTGGTTAGTTAATGAACTTCTTGGTGAACTTACCATTGTTTGTTGTGTATAGGCTGCTGCTGGTCCAGTGCTGCATAGTAGTTAAGTTTACGACTGAAGAAGAGAGTTGGTTATCAATCAGTTCAATAGGGCTTGAGTAGATGTACTAACTACTAAGTAAGGCCATCAAGTTTTTTTGACCTTTGTCTTTCACTATTATAGCAATCGACCTTCGTATTCCCAAGTAACTTTACTTGATGCTTAATTGCTTATGGGCATTTTCATATCTTTCTGATGGCAATGGCAAGATCCAAGCTGTAATTGAGGCTGCCATCTGCCTCTAACTTGTGGAGCTCGTACTCTTTGTGTTCTATGTTCTGTCTTTTTACATTCGACTTGCAGTTAGGTCTTATCACTGCACTTTGCGTTATTGGTTTATTGTTGCTGGTGGTGATATTCAGACTCAGGTTGGTCCTGCTTCTAAGTGCGGTGCATGATTTTCAGTATTGAATTGGATGTAAACTGTCCAGAAAATTTGATAACTATATACTTTCCCGGTTTTTTATTAGCTGAAACATTTTCTTTTAGAGAGTGAAATTTCACAAACTTTGACATAGTTTTTGTTTTCACTGATATTCGTGTGGGATCTTCTTGGTTTTTTTTTTTTTTCTAATTTTGAAATCATCAAGTTTTCATGATTTTTACTATAAAGTTGTGAAAGATATTGATTGTTACAATTGTGCATGGGAGACCATGGAAAAACAAATGTTGTGACTACTAAAAATCAGGGGAAGCATTTTAAAATCTATGTTGTGAAATCAATCCAATAATAGTTAAAACTCAAGTTTCAACAAAGTTGGTTTGGAGTTTTGGTACTATGGTGCCCCTAAGATGGAGGGAATGGTAAAAAAATGTATATAATACAGAGGTGTAATTTGTGTTCTGTCCAATATACAAGTTTCTTTTCCATGCTTTCTGAATAACTTGTGCTTGGAGCACTCCTCCAAACAATTGGCTTGTTTGTTGTGTAGCTTTTGAGTTTCTATGGGTTTCTCATATGTACTTAGCACACATTTTATAGGAAATGTTAACTGATCCCATTTAGAGAAGATACTTTACATTAGAAGATCTGATGACCATCTAATTTATGGAGTGTCGTACTGTTTATCCTGTTTTAATTTTAAGATGTAAAAGTAGGACCAATTTTGACTTCCTTGGCCTGCCCCAGCCCCAATATTTCGTAGAAAGGGCAATAATTAGCATGAGTTCATGAGATTTTTCAATGAAGATTGATTCGTGATCAAGTTGATTTTTCTTTGAGCAATGCTTTTTGTTTCTGAACTTGAGATCCTGCGTTATTGATTTATTCCTTTATTTTGTTGAAAGGAAAAATGCGGCTATCAGTAAAGTCGGAATAGTCCCTCTGTGGAATCGGCATTTCCTTGGGCCATTTCTAGAAAAGAGTTTAAAGAAGGAAGCTAATGGCCAATGGGCCGTTTCCACATCAGTTCAGAAGATAAAAGAACAGATTAGTAGTCACAGGTCAGTTACTACTTATAGAACATGAAAGTCTGTTTGGCAATGATAATTGAAAATGCAGCTTGATTCGTTTTCGCATCGAAATTAGAAAAATAATGATTCATTTGAAATTGCAGGCTGTCACTGAGGCTGGAATTATACCTCCTTTCAGACATTCCAAATGCCGAATTTAATCTCTAAGGGGTGTTTGTTTGGGACGTTAATAACCAAATAAAGCATAATGTACTTTCATAATGTGTCACAATTTATTTGTTCTATGATTTTCAATAAAAAAGGTCAATTTTTCACCTTTTATGGTGGCCTGGCGGGATGTATAGCAGTGTGCAATAGATGGGATGTCTTACGATAATCAAACATCAAAATACACAAATTATAGTATTTGTTTTTCGCTCTTTAAGAGAAATTGTGTTTTTTGGCCTAGAATGAGCGATGTTGATTTTTGTCAGATTGAAAGTGATTTTGAGTTCCAATCAGTTCAGTATTTTTCGAATATTCCGATCCCATGCATAATTAATGATTTTGATAATGAGTGATGTATATGACGACAAAAATTTAAGTTGAGTGAGGAACCAGTAACTATTGGATGCCAACATGCTCAATATACCCTTCTTCATTCACTAGCTACATCAAGTTGTCAAACCAAGCAATGAAGCTGAAACCTAGTTCTAGTGACTGACAACTGAAGATCAATATTACCCCTTTTTCTTTAGGGTACAGACAGATCATCATATTTTACAAGGCCCAGCTAGCAATACATAAGAATGAGGAAATCTTCTTAGAAACTTTTCTATCTTAACCTTACCATTAACCACCAAACTCCTGATTAAATATAGCTCGGAGCGTCCTCTTCCCAAAAATGGCTTCTCTCGTCACTAGTTTTATCCCTCTTACCCACAACTTAGCCACCTCCATTCCACCATCACAGATAAAATGCACTTCTCTGTTTCTAGTAGTCACTATGTGAAACATCCCCAACTGCTTATCACGGCATATCTTTGGTCGGTTTTCAAGAAACGTTGTGCTGGGGCCCACATCAGCTGCCCGGCAAATCACATTCCTCTTTCCAGACTTACCCCAGTGCAACACCCCAGTTGACCTGAACATCTTCAGTTTCTTCCAGTGTGGAGCTCCTTTGCCTTCCTTGGTGTGCTTCTTCACCCTTGTACCACATAAAACTAGAATGCGTGCCAATTCATCGAGTATCACATGCTCAGCTTCGTTCCCCACGCCATTCTTCCTTGATAGTGAAAGTGCCGTCTCGTGTCTTTCATTCTCGATCTCACATTTTGCACCTCGAGAGATCAGAAATTGGCAAGTGCTTCCATAGCCTTCCTTAGCTGCTAACATCAATGGGGTGTACCCATCACCGTCAACAGCATTAACATCGTACCCCATGCTTGTAAGCCTTCGAACTGAAGCTAAGTCCCCTTGTCGTGCTGCACAATGCAAAGCATAGGAACTAGCAGGCCTATGACTTCCATTTTCGAGGGCATAATCCAGAGTTATCTTCTCAAAAACTTCTCGGTTACATCTTGTTTCTGACAAGGTAAAAGCTGTTTCTCCATGCTTGTTGCTTATTGAAACATCAGCTCCCGAATGTACCAGCAGACGGAAAGCCTCCACCTGACCACTTGCTGCAGCTACCATAGCTGCAGTGAACCCATTTTCATCCTGGTCATCAAGAGCAACTCCTGGTTGTTTTGTAAGGATTTTCAGTGCTTGAATTTCATTGGATCGAACCACAAACAGGATTGAAGAAAACACTGCAGAGTTACTAGATTTGACTACTTTCCCAGATCTAATCACCTCGAGGATTATCTGCTGGAATCCTAATGTCCACATAGTGGACCCTGCTATGGAGCTTGCTGATTCACCAGCCACATTTACCAGACCAAAATCAGCACCTGCTGAGGCTAGCGCTTTAAGACACTCCTTGTGCTTGTATCTAGTGCATATCATAACTGCAGTCTCTCCTTCACTGGTTTTGGAGTTGAGACTGCAACCAGCAGTTATCAGGCGCCAAAGAATTTCCACTTCCCCACGGCGTGCAGCCAAATGTATAGGACGGATTTCAGTTTTCTGACTTGTTTTAAGAGGGAATTCTACATCTGCACCACAATTCAACAGCACATCAAGCGCTTGTGCGTTGTTGCATATGATGGCATGGTAGATAAGGGTCCTTCCAAGGTGAGGTGTGTTAGGAGAGAGATGTTGAAGGAGCAAGCGCAGGATACTACCAGTTTCTTCAAAGTACTCAACTGCACACCAAGCAATGTTGTAAGGTTCAGCTAGTCCAGCACCTACTCTACACTCCTCTCGTGTTGCTGGGTCCCACGACCATGCACCTAACTTGACTTTAATATCTGTACGGACACCCTCCTGTGACAGGTGAATGTTGTTATTGGCATACTGGTTAATAGGAGTCTGATTCGACACAAGTCAAGTAGTGTGTTACTCAGACTCTTCATTTCACCTCAAGTACCCGTATTGGATTCTTGACACTCCAAAATGGACTTTGACACTTTATTTAGGGCCGAATCAAGGAAAATATAGCCGAGTATGACACTTAGACACGTATGAGTACCCAGGTCCTAGTAACATGCAACTACATTTATCTGAAGTAGTATATCACAAGATACTCACCCTTAGCAGCAATTCAACAACAGCGGTTTGTCTGCTAACTATGGCTGCAACAATTGCGTTACAGTCAACATTCAAATGCAGATATGGCTTGGATGACAGGAGCAACATGCGATCCATTGCATTAGCATCCACCCCACCCTGCATTTAACAAGAGAAGGAATCACGAAAGCAGATCTTGAACTGTATAGTAGTGGTATGTATAAGTAGCCCAAGCAGCCTCTGCTGCTTATTGCTGAAGTGTTATTAGCGTATATAGCATAGGAGTTCATAATTAGATATGTAGTGTCTGATAGTTAATATTAGACTTTTGAGATTGCAGTAGAAGCTTCGAGTAGGTATCTTAGTTTCTACTGGTATTGCAAAATAAGTTCAATAATAATTTCTACTATAAACTCTTTGAGCTACCCTCACATCTGCACCGTTTTCTCTTACAATTATTCGTTGTTTTAAGAATAAGAATAAGAATCAAGGGGGGTGGGGAACTTTGCGTTGGGGTGCTAGAATTTGTTCGGCACATAGAACATCCCAGTACCTTAGGATTTGCCAACCGGCTTTTTATTTTTTATTTTTTATGTGGGTGATACTCACTGGAGCCATTCTGAGGCCAACAAGAGAAATATCAAAAGCTTTAAAATGATGAAGAAACACCATGATGTTCATTCATCACAAGAGAATGCACTTACCTTAATCAACACCTGAATAACATCAAGAAAGCCTCTGCAGCAAGCAGTGACAAGGGCATGAACAGCAACTTGTGCGCTGATAATGTTAGATCCCAAGAGTAGCTCTGCATGCCTTGGCCGCCCCACGTAGCATGCCTCCAATAATGCCTCCTCACATGCTGGCTGAGACACCCCAACTTTTAATAAATCTTCAAGGATTTCAACATGGCCACTTCGTACAGCTGCTGTTGTTGCATAGCCACGGAACAGCTTCTTGTTCACATCAGCCCTAAAGCTCTGTCATTTTTCCATAAAACTCAGGCATTATTTACAGGAATTTGTTATGAAAACTTGCACATTTTAGCTCCTTTTAAGTTCCTAATGTTCACCAATCTAAGCACCAATAGCTGACATGATGCAACACTGAATAGTTAAAACTTCTATGTCGTTGATTCAATTACAAATGGTTAACATTTTAACACACGTCTACAAGAAAAAAGGCTAAATGAAGAACAAGTTCAAGCGAACAAAAAAAAGAGGATTAGATGCGGGGCCCACAGTAAGTGTATATACAAAATCTTTTTCACATTTTAATGAGAACTATTCTACATTTAGTCTCACTCCTTAAGTCCTTGCACAAAATTATCCTTCTGATTCAGTGAAAATTAGTGATAATAAACAATGCCAATCAAACAGGATACTGACATAAGTCCTTCAAGGATAAAGATTTATAATTATCCACTATCTCACACACATTCTCTTTCTTGTAAGAAAGCATCTTTTTGTTTAACTAGACAAGTTTAGCACTCTCAACCAACACATTCAGCTTATTTTAAGAAATTAAACGAGATCTAGATCCAAATCATCCATGATCTTGCAGAAATTATTTTTTCCTGGTCTGATGTCCTACCATTCAGCACGGCGTATGATTTCAACTAACCACCTTCTGGAAATTTCACTTCTCAACTAAATTACCAAATTACAACAGCAATGACAACAACTACTGCTACTCATGGACCACATTTACACAGTACTAGACTAATAGTAATAGCAAGTCAATGGAACTATAGAGAGTTAGAGACGAAGTATTTTTGAAGACCCATAAAGAAACTATTACTCAAGTATCCGTGTTTAACCCTCAACAATATGACATTTGGGCATACTGCATACATCATGGACTCTTGGACACTTATTATGGAGCAAAATCGTGGAACTTTTTCATAAAATAGCCAAGTCCGACACATACGCATGTCCGACAAAGTGAACTAGTGCAATATCAGAATTATGTATAAAATATATTCCACCTACAAAATTATTCTTTGTAATTACTGAAAATTACATAGAACAGCTAAGAAACAGAGACAAAAATTATTCTATTCCACATGTTACCGGCCCAAAAACTAATAGTACTAATATGTAGCTCAAGATAAAGCCAGAGATTGTTCCTACAAGGCAGAAATTTGTTACAAAATAATGCAAAAACTGTAAATTTTCATTTTTAGTAATTAGTACTACTAAATCAGACCTCAACCAAATAAAGAAGATTTTGTCTTGTATATTAGTAAATTACTTGCTACGAGCCAAAGTGACTGCTAAAATGCAGTGAAGAAAAAAAAAACCTCAATATTTTATAATTCACAATCTTAATATTCCACACAGTTTATTTATCCTCCATTCCTAATCAAAATTCCACAAAGAAATGCTTAAAAATTAGAAATTAGATCAAATTTCATTTTTCTACACTTCACCTTATAATCAATTTCTAAAGTGTAACAACAAAATTACCTGAAAAAAAAAAAAAAAGAACACTCATAGTTTTTATATAACAAATTACAGCTTCTATGAAAGCTGCGAAAATCAAATTACTGTAAAGATCTTAATTAATCAATTCAAAGTGATATTGAAGCTTCAAAAATTTGCACAAAAAAAGTTTTTTCTTTACTCACAACTCCACATCATACACTTTAAACCAGCAAGACAAAAAGCTTATAAATCAAGACTAAATTCATAGCTCAAAAATTAAATACCAGTAATTTTCTGAAAATAAAAAAATAAATTCACAATCTTAATACACAGTTTATATATACTCCATTTCCATACCATATTTCACAAAGAAATGCTTACAAATTAGAAATTAGATCTAATTTCATTTTCTTACACTTCACCTTATAATCAATTTCTTAAATAGTAACAAAATTACCGGAAAAAAACCACTCAAAGAAAAAAAAAATCTTCTATTTCACGAAGAAATGCTTAAAAATTAGAAATTAGATCTAATTTCTTTTCTTTTACTACACTTGACCTCATAATTAATTTCTTACTAGTAATAACAAAATTACCAGAAAAAAACCACTCAAAGGAAAGAAAAAAAAACCACTCAAAGGAAAAAAAAAACCTGCTATTAAAGCCGCGAAAATCAAATTGCTAAAAAAACCTGTAAAGATCTTAATAAATCAATTCAAAGTAACATTGAAGCTTTAAAAAAAAATCAGCACAAAAAGTTTCAATTAACTTTTCTCTACTCACAAATCCACATATTATGAACTTTAAACAAGTAAAAAAAAAAAAAAAAAAGCAAGAAAAAAACCTTAAAAAGTTTATAATACCATTAATTTTCTGACGAGAATGAGATTCCCAGAGTGAGCAGCAAGGAACAAGGCAGTAACATCAGTACGAAACTCCTCAAACTCGGACACAACTCGGTGAGTCGACTCACCATTAGGAACGAGTTCAGTTTTCATAGACCTTAAATTGACAGTACCAACGAAATCAACGTCAACGAAAGGGTGCGCGAGGAGTTCAGCCGCGAGTTTCGAATCTCCGGCGAGAGAAGCGTCGATAAGTTTCTGCGACGCAGCTTCAACTTCGCCGGAAGTCACCGGAAATATCTGTTTTCCGGCGAGAAACTTGCCGGAGGAATTGTTGTATACTCGAACTCCGTGCATTTTTTTTCGCGGGGGTTTGGAAAGTGAAATGACTAATTTGCCCCTTCTTCTTCAGTGATCAATCAACATGCCTCAGTTTTATACTTTCTCTCTCCTCTCTTTTTGTTTTAGTTTCTCTCTCTTAAGTGTCTGAAAGACAGTGGGTGCAGAGAGTGTAATTGTTGGAATTTAGAGATTTGGAGTTTGAGCTTCCATTTTAGCCGTTACACAGAGTCGTTGATACTGAATTATTTGTTGAGGAATTTTTTAAATTATGGGGCCCATTAAATATTAGATGTGAACAGTAGAAGTATATCTTTAGTGATTAATATTCTAAGTATGGTTTTCGATAACATTATCTCTTATGTTACCTTTTTGCTTTTTTTTTTTTTTTTTTTTGTGGTAATGAACCTTTTTGCTTTGGAATTAAGATAATCTTGAGTCTTTTTTGTAATAATTGTGTAGTAATCATGTTGGTTTTTTGGGTTTGATATATATTAGGAAGTAAGCAAGAATTATGGTTGAGAATTTATGGGTTGGATTGAGTTAAGGAGAATATTGTTTATTATGATTATATTTTTTAATCTATCATGAATAAGATTTTATTGATACCGATGTATTGATAATTATAATTATAATAAGATTAAGATTTTATTGTTTATTATGGTTTTAATTTGACATTTGCGCTTTTTTTTGTCAATAAAAAATTACAATATAATATGTTTACTTTTGTTAAAAAACATACTTCCTCTGTTTACTGTTACTTACAACACTTTCTTTTATCGCAATCTCAAATTACTTGCAACACTATTGATTTTGACGTTGAGTTCACTCTATCTCTTTTCATTACATAAGGCTTAGTTTTTATTTCTTTTTATCTTTCTCCTCTACTTGATTCTCGTGTCTCCCCCATATTGTGAGTAAACGTACATAGAGGAAGTATAATTTGTTTAGTTTTTCTTTATAATATTTGAAATCAATGGTATTAAATCTATACTAATATATTAAAAGGTGTGCCTAACAACGTATACACGCTACGTGGCACCTCTCTTACTCCACTAGAATTGTTCAATGTGCACAAATGTCATGTCAACTAACAAAAGTAAATTGACTCGCAACAAGATTTGAACCCGTGACATCTTGCTATTATATATAGCACAATTACCATCTCAACCAACTTTTAATCATGTTTTAAATGTCCACATTATTATATTTGTACCTTTTAAATGTTGGGTTTTTAGAATTACATTTTATTGCGAATGGAAAAAAAAGCCTACCAAGTTCGGGAAAAAGTACCACCCGGGGCAACGCTCGGGCCCAAATACTAGTTAAGAAATAATATTGATTGCACGATATATTCAAATTTAAAAAATTTGTAATAATAAAAGCTTATAATGAGATAAAAAATCCAATATCAATAAGACTATCAACTTGAATGATTACATTAGTGAAAGATAAAACACAATACCCCATTTATTTCCCCACACCACTTCCTTTTTGTTCACTTCTCTATTTATGAAAGATGAGCACTAACTCAAATTAGTCAAGCAACAACATGGTCATGAGTTGTGGGCTCAAGGAGTCGGGAAATACTTGATGATTTCTAAATTTTTACGATGATTTGAAATGCATTTTGTAATCACTAATCAAGATGTGATATTGATATGTTTAGGAGGGTCTACATATAGAAATTATATATAATCCATGATCCAAGTCTATCCTCTCTTTATTGGATACAAATTTCTGATCAATAATGATATGTTCATTTTTGTACCAATCTAATCTATTAATTAAAAAGTTAAATTATCGTCTGTTTACTTGCATATTAACCCATAAGAAAAGTTGAAAAAAAAAAAACAGTGATACAAATCATGCAAACAATAATTTCAAATTTCCTTACTTTATTCTACTAACTCTTTTATCTCATGGTTTCCATGGGTGTGTAGATGTATACTGGTTAGGTCTAGAAGGCTTTCATATGTAACATAGTCTTATGCTCTTGTTATGGATGTTGAGAAACTATTTTCAATCAAACCTCTAATTTTGGTCCAATCCTCTAAGTTTTGTCCAAAACTCTCTGCATTTAATAGGGCTTATAGCTATGCTTTTCTTTGAGCTTATATATAAGCCCTATGGATAGAACTAGAGAGGGGCAGAGGGCTGTCTACTAAGGCTATGGAGTATCGATATATAGATGCAACTAGTGCTGTCAGTTTGGTTGAAAACCGATGGTTAAACTGCAAATTGATGACCAACTGAACTGAATTGACCCACAACTGAAAAGTTAAAAACCGATAAATCAATCAGATCAAAGTAAACTGCAATTAACTGAACTGAAACTGAACTGAAACTCAACTGAAAACAAACTAAACTGAAATTAACTGCACGAAAAATCGATTTAAATTGAACTAAAAATGAACTGAATTTAACTGAAAACTGTTTCAAACTGTTTTTAACTGAACTGAATCAAACTGAATAAAACTGTTTTTAACTGAACTGAATCAAATTGTTTTTAACTGAATTGAATCAAATTGCATAAAACTGAATAAAAATGAACCGAATCAAACTGAATTAAATTGTATTAAACTGTACAGAATAAAACTGTCTCAAACAGAACTGTTTCAAAATGTAACAACTAGCTTAGACTCGGCTCGTTTAGGTCTCGAGCCGATCCCGAACTCGAGTCGATCCCTTTCGAGCCGAACTTTGACCGAGTCGAGCTCGAATAGTTTGCAAGCCACCCTGACTCATTAACTCCCCTATGACAATATATAATACTCATTGTAATTATATATTAGAGCAATTTAAGAGTCCTTCATAATCAAAAAAGTAATTTAACTATTATCTCAACACCACTATTGCACTAAAATGGTACAATCTTTCACTAACAATCAAAAAATAATCCTTATTTTACTTAACCTGAGTAATTTAAACAACTGAAAACAAGTCCAGCTTAACCCACATTCACCGGGCTTTGATATATATATATATATTGTAACACCCCAGAATTTCAAAGACCGAAAAGAATGAAATAATAATATAATTAATAGGACGATGGCGGAAACATCGTCTTCTGGGAATGTCACTACTACAAGATTATTGTTTATATAACTAAGTGATAAAACCAAACATAATTAAATACTATAAGTAAATTAATTACTTAGATAAAATTGAGAAAACTATCTCAAACTAAAGAGAAGTCTAGAACTAAAACCCCTAATAGTTTATTTCTCGCATCTCAACCCGAGCCCAAAATCAAAGAAAATCCCCATCAACAAAACCTGCAAAATATACAACAAATATCCACAATCAGTGGGGAGTAACTAGCAGTTCTCCCAGAACAAAAGCAATCAAAGTACGATTCAGACATAGATTAATAAGAAAGGAAATAATTAAGTCAAGTTAACTACAATATGCATCCACTTCCATATAACTCACAAATAACGCAAATGAATAATAAATAGCAAGTGAGTTGGATAAAAATAAATAAATCATCTCAAGAGTACTTTTAAAAAAATAAAAGTATAGGTAAAACAAGTGTCCGAGACGTAAACCGAACGCTAGTGATTCGCAAATCACTTCCTAAGGTTTGTCGATCGCAATCTCCAGTCGGCCTATGGGCTTACGTTCCCCACTGCCCGTGTCTAAGAATGGCCAAACTCCCGATGCGGGGTAGAACACGCAGAACTCCCCGACCTCTCGGACGACAACAATTAACCCAAGGCTTACCCCTAGTTCGCAAACCAAGGTGGTTGGCATGTTCTTCACCGGGGACTACATCTATCCCACCGGATGTTCTTATCTCAAAATAAAATCATAAATATCATCAAAGTCTCATTCATTTCAAAAATATTCATCAAAAGGGATGCCACCCGGCCTTATACCCATAATTCATCAAAAGTAATTCTTCAAAAATCCTCAAAATAAATCACTTACAAATTTTCAACAAATATCTCCCACAATAAAACTTAATCATCTCTAAACATCATCAATGATATTATACTAATTTTTACAGCAACCACACTTCAATCAAAATACATCACCAATTAACTCTAAATCATATTCATTAAAAGAGTAATAACAATTAAATCATTTTATTCCATAAATCAAACCTAAACATGTGGTTACTCAAATGATGCATACTGTATACTACTGAAAATCAGCAACCCAGAATATATTAAATTATAAATTATATCTGATTTACAAGCCCTCAAACAATTTAATAGTGTGTCCTCAATTTCATCCCAAAAACACCATAATAATTATGAAACCTACAAATTCGAGCAGTAAAATCACACAAAAATTATCATATAACCCTAATAGCTCTACTGACATGGTACAATTTTTATTTATAATTTTCGGACTCAAAAAGTATTTTTAACAGTTAATATACAGATTACTCAAATAAGCCATTAAAATAATTAAAAATATAAACAGATGCCCAAAAATTACCAAAAATTCACATAACATGTAAAAACTCACGGAAATACATATTATTCAAATAAATTAATTTTTCAGCCTCTATAAATAATTTTCATGAATTATATACTGACTGAACAGAAATTACAAAAACAGATATATCAATTAATTAAAACAGTAAACAGTAGATAAAAATTATTCTAAGGCATGGAATACATTATACGCATGTAACATGATCTAAGAAAAATGATTTCATCAATTTTAACAGTCGTTCAATAATTATTATGAATTTTAGCCAAAAAGCACAAAATACTAATTAAATCAAATAAATATTAAAAATCATGCGAAAATTATTTTCTCTACACAGTATTCACATAGCATGTGTCACGTATGTTCATGTCAAATTTCGTCAAAAATCTCATTCAAAAAATATTTTAGATAATTCCTAACGTATTAATCTAATACCGAATAATACCCTAATCACTATAGTTCTAGGATAACAACTAGTTACCTGGATCGTCGGGAGGAGAGCTGAGTCTAAAGAGGCAATCACGAGTTAAGCATGCAATCCAAATCCTCTTCTAACCCCAAGGCATAACGAACGAGAATTGTAGCAACAAGACACTAGGCATTTCTTCTTGAACGTTGAAAACTCTTGTTTCGTACTGCTCTGTTACGACCATGATTCCCGATGATCAAAATCTCAGATTCTAAATCGCTCCGGTCAGAATGTAGAACAAAATGTTATAAACGTTGTGTCCAAATTTGAAGACAATCTAACGGTTAGATCTCCGGCTACGGTTATTTTCGTGAAGGTGCGACAGGAAAAACCGGGTTGAACTTTCTATTTTTTTGCTCTTCCTTTTCTCTCTTTCTTTTCTTGAAACGGTGGGGGGTAAATGAGAATGATGCTGCTGAACTTCTTTGAATAAAAATCAGAATTTTATGGATGTTTAATGGTTGAAATAAAGGGTTTTAATGAAGGAGAATGATTAGGGGGGTTACAAAGCAACAAAGAGTCATGAGAAAAAACAAAAGAGAAAAGAAAAGGAGAAGGCTCCTCTTAATCCTTCACTTGGCCGGCTGCCCCAAGCCCAACACCCACACAAACTTTCGGCCCAATTCAACAACGATCCATGCTCCGAAAGCCCGATACGCGATAAAACGGTTAATTCCTAAATCGCGCCTAAACTTTGAACATACTTAATAATAAAAATAATTCTAATAAATTATATTATAAATATAAATATAATGCACACACTAACACACCATATAATAAAATAATAATTCGGCTCCCAAATTATAAAGAATAAAAATCATTGATCTAGAGAAAATAATAAATTATTTATTTTTTTACGAAAAGAATATCATTTTAAAATAAACTAACACCAAAAATAAAGAGGGAAAATTACGGGGTGTTACAAACACTCCCCCTTAAAAGAGTTTCGTCCTCGAAACTTCAAAACAACCAAGAGACAAAAGAAAGTACTCTAGATACAGAACATTAAGAAAACAAAAATCGATGGATTTTAGTTACGAATTAAACAACTTTGCAGGTATAAAAAATTTGATAACTCAAATAATATACATTTTATTTTGGAAGACCAAAAATAGTTGTACAGTAAAGAAGCACGGTAACAACCATCATTTATACAATGTGAAAGAACCAAAGACAAGAGAAAATTTAAGGTAAAAACGTTTGCACAATAAACTATATGTAATTTTGTAAAAGAAGCAAGAATAAATATTTACGTAAAGTTATAAAAGAACAAATCCGACCATACATAAGTATTTTTAGAAAAGAAACGAAGAAGAAAAAAAGTTCGTAAATAGATAGTCAAACCAATTTAAATAGAGCTATCCACACGGGCTTATACTCCACTTAAAGAGATAAGAACACTTTAATAAAGAGTAGCTATTTGCTTTATTAAAGTACCGATTACTGAACACAAGTCATGACATATGTTATAAGAGCGTACGCCTCCTAAACATATATATGAAAATTAAAGTTCGCAAAAGAAAATGAAAACTGTAAAATAAATTTCACAACGACGAAACACTAATAATAAATAGGCGATAAAGTAATAAATTATTAACAACAATTATAAAATTTGCTAAGTCGAGACAAATGTGCATGGAACCACCCATTGCAATCTAGTATCAACAAAACAATATTTGAAAGCCTTCCTATCAAATCAACATTAGAGTTTATTGGAATCACCCAATATAAACTTAATGTCAACTGAAAAAAAAGAAATTAAATCAAAACAGATAAAAATGTGTCAACTTATCAAATTGACATACAAGTCACAGGAATCACCCATTATGACTCAATATCAACTCAAACAAGTTTAAAATTTAGACTTATCAAATTGACATACAAGTCAAAGGAATCACCCATTATGACTTAATATCAACTCAAACAAGTTTAAAATTTAGACTGAGTATATAAATTTCATTTTCAAAGAATATAAAGCAGATCAGTCAAAATCAGAGAATTAAATAAGAAGTAATGAAAACAACCAAAATTTTGCTATGAAATGAGAAAGCACTAAATATTTAAACAAGAAACAACAAATAGTAAACGAGATCCTTTCACGTATTTGAGTTCGAAAAAAAATAATGCTAATAAGAAAAGTAAATTAGTAAGTAAAATAAAAGTTGTTGAATGCTAACCTTTAAAACAAAATAGTTTACATCTACTTTTCAAACTAACACCAAAATAACTCATTAGGGTACCTTTTATTTTCAAAGACTACAAAACTTATTACCATAATTAAAGGCTGAACAAGGATTAGCATGAAAAATAAAAATATTAAAAGGAAAATATTTATAACTATAGATGGTCAAAAACGGTAAGAGAAATTTGAGGACAATTGAAATCAAACGTTTTTCAAAAGAGTATGTCAAAATATTAAAAATAACAAAATTTGAAAGTCAGAAAATAACTCTAACATAAGTATAGAATTTGTTAAGTTAAAATATAATTTGGAATATAAATTCAAACTAGAAAGTTTTGTAAATAATAAAACAGATACGTAGTACTCACATAAAAACAACACTCAATTGAAAAAGAACAGAAAATATATATTGTCTCACAGAATAACATATACTAACAAGCATCTAGCAAATAAAATAAATGCAATGCAACACACAACACTATATTAAAATTAAATTAAAGCTTATTTCTAAATTGAAAAACACAAAACAAATTAAGCACACAACTAAACCGAGAAGGCGATAAATTACTTTGTTTTCGCTACGCACTCTGATAAAAGAGAAAATAAATTCCATGCAAGAGGCCCTGCAAATAAGATTAGCAAACTTGGTAGACTAATTCCACCAATAATACAAATAACTATACATATAACATATGCTCCATAAGCATGAGAGCACATCACATTCCCATAAGGCTTCCCTTTACTTACTCTACCCATCACACTCTCATTATAGTGAAACAACTAAACATAATTCTAAACAATTTTTTATATCCTATGGCTAACTAATAATTCTAAAGAATCATTAGCAACTCTTTTTCAGAGTTTATGAGCGTTTTGCTCTGATACCAACTGTAACACCCCAGAATTTCAAAGACCGAAAAGAATGAAATAATAATATAATTAATAGGACGATGGCGGAAACATCGTCTTCTGGGAATGTCACTACTACAAGATTATTGTTTATATAACTAAGTGATAAAACCAAACATAATTAAATACTATAAGTAAATTAATTACTTAGATAAAATTGAGAAAACTATCTCAAACTAAAGAGAAGTCTAGAACTAAAACCCCTAATAGTTTATTTCTCGCATCTCAACCCGAGCCCAAAATCAAAGAAAATCCCCATCAACAAAACCTGCAAAATATACAACAAATATCCACAATCAGTGGGGAGTAACTAGCAGTTCTCCCAGAACAAAAGCAATCAAAGTACGATTCAGACATAGATTAATAAGAAAGGAAATAATTAAGTCAAGTTAACTACAATATGCATCCACTTCCATATAACTCACAAATAACGCAAATGAATAATAAATAGCAAGTGAGTTGGATAAAAATAAATAAATCATCTCAAGAGTACTTTTAGAAAAATAAAAGTATAGGTAAAACAAGTGTCTGAGACAGAAACCGAACGCTAGTGATTCGCAAATCACTTCCTAAGGTTTGTCAGATCGCAATCTCCAGGTCAGTCTATGGGCTTACGTTCCCCACTGCCTGTGTCTAAGAATGGCCAAACTCCCGATGCAGGGTAGAACACGCAGAACTCCCTGACCTCTCGGACGACAACAATTAACCCAGGCTTACCCCTAGTTCGCAAACCAGGTGGTTGGCATGTTCTTCACCGGGGACTACATCTATCCCACCGGATGTTCTTATCTCAAAATAAAATCATAAATATCATCAAAGTCTCATTCATTTCAAAAATATTCATCAAAAGGGATGCCACCCGGCCTTATACCCATAATTCATCAAAAGTAATTCTTCAAAAATCCTCAAAATAAATCACTTACAAATTTTCAACAAATATCTCCCACAATAAAACTTAATCATCTCTAAACATCATCAATGATATTATACTAATTTTTACAGCAACCACACTTCAATCAAAATACATCACCAATTAACTCTAAATCATATTCATTAAAAGAGTAATAACAATTAAATCATTTTATTCCATAAATCAAACCTAAACATGTGGTTACTCAAATGATGCATACTGTATACTACTGAAAATCAGCAACCCAGAATATATTAAATTATAAATTATATCTGATTTACAAGCCCTCAAACAATTTAATAGTGTGTCCTCAATTTCATCCCAAAAACACCATAATAATTATGAAACCTACAAATTCGAGCAGTAAAATCACACAAAAATTATCATATAACCCTAATAGCTCTACTGACATGGTACAATTTTTATTTATAATTTTCGGACTCAAAAAGTATTTTTAACAGTTAATATACAGATTACTCAAATAAGCCATTAAAATAATTAAAAATATAAACAGATGCCCAAAAATTACCAAAAATTCACATAACATGTAAAAACTCACGGAAATACATATTATTCAAATAAATTAATTTTTCAGCCTCTATAAATAATTTTCATGAATTATATACTGACTGAACAGAAATTACAAAAACAGATATATCAATTAATTAAAACAGTAAACAGTAGATAAAAATTATTCTAAGGCATGGAATACATTATACGCATGTAACATGATCTAAGAAAAATGATTTCATCAATTTTAACAGTCGTTCAATAATTATTATGAATTTTAGCCAAAAAGCACAAAATACTAATTAAATCAAATAAATATTAAAAATCATGCGAAAATTATTTTTCTCTACACAGTATTCACATAGCATGTGTCACGTATGTTCATGTCAAATTTCGTCAAAAATCTCATTCAAAAAAATATTTTAGATAATTCCTAACGTATTAATCTAATACCGAATAATACCCTAATCACTATAGTTCTAGGATAACAACTAGTTACCTGGATCGTCGGGAGGAGAGCTGAGTCTAAAGAGGCAATCACGAGTTAAGCATGCAATCCAAATCCTCTTCTAACCCCAAGGCATAACGAACGAGAATTGTAGCAACAAGACACTAGGCATTTCTTCTTGAACGTTGAAAACTCTTGTTTCGTACTGCTCTGTTACGACCATGATTCCCGATGATCAAAATCTCAGATTCTAAATCGCTCCGGTCAGAATGTAGAACAAAATGTTATAAACGTTGTGTCCAAATTTGAAGACAATCTAACGGTTAGATCTCCGGCTACGGTTATTTTCGTGAAGGTGCGACAGGAAAAACCGGGTTGAACTTTCTATTTTTTTGCTCTTCCTTTTCTCTCTTTCTTTTCTTGAAACGGTGGGGGGTAAATGAGAATGATGCTGCTGAACTTCTTTGAATAAAAATCAGAATTTTATGGATGTTTAATGGTTGAAATAAAGGGTTTTAATGAAGGAGAATGATTAGGGGGGTTACAAAGCAACAAAGAGTCATGAGAAAAAACAAAAGAGAAAAGAAAAGGAGAAGGCTCCTCTTAATCCTTCACTTGGCCGGCTGCCCCAAGCCCAACACCCACACAAACTTTCGGCCCAATTCAACAACGATCCATGCTCCGAAAGCCCGATACGCGATAAAACGGTTAATTCCTAAATCGCGCCTAAACTTTGAACATACTTAATAATAAAAATAATTCTAATAAATTATATTATAAATATAAATATAATGCACACACTAACACACCATATAATAAAATAATAATTCGGCTCCCAAATTATAAAGAATAAAAATCATTGATCTAGAGAAAATAATAAATTATTTATTTTTTTACGAAAAGAATATCATTTTAAAATAAACTAACACCAAAAATAAAGAGGGAAAATTACGGGGTGTTACATATATAGCCCAATGAAATCTTATCAAACTCTTGATGAAAATAGATATCAGGCTGATTATTATTAAATATAAAATATGCCCAACATCCATACGTTCCACCCTACTCCATACAAGCCTTTTAAATACATCAATCCCTTGTGGCCCTTGCTTCCTCTCCGATGTGGGAGTTTTAAAATCCCAACAGAAGATTCGCTACTGGAGGACTTCATATAAAGTGCAATGTTCTCTTACTGTTACTTTTAGAAGTAGCAATGTTCTCTTAATTCCTCTAAATGTGGGATAAAATGAACAAAATAATTTTGCATACAAGAGGAGTGCGTTTATTGCATGTTCTAATATGTTTGCAAATGTCGCTGGCCTCACTTAAATTATAGTAGAATTAATTTTATATTTACAAATGGAGGACTTCATATAAAGGCCAACATTATAAATAACACAAATCAAACAAGAAGTAGAATTAAAGACTCAAAGAGTAATAAGATTATATAGGGAAAACAAGGTTGGTGTGTACTTTCTCTATCGATGTGGGACATTACTATTTTACATAAAAACTATGTCAAATATTTTTGAGCTTGTTCACGAACTTTCGAGCCAAACTTAAGGAGGCTCAGGCTCGGCTCGTTAAAGTCTTGAACCGATCCCGAACTCGAGTCGAGCACTCCCTAGCTGAGCTTTGATCGATCTTTGATCGAGCCAAACTCGGATAGTTTGCGAACCACCAAAACCCATTTTTGGCATAATTAGGCTCTATTCTGTTCGACTTATTTTAACTTATTTTAAAAAAAAAAGTAAGTTTAGATATGATAAGTTCAAATAAGATGATATATGTTCAGATAAGATAAGATAATATAATATATGATAAAGTTCAGATAAGAGAAGTTAAGTTTAAATAAAATAAAATAAGTTCATATAAGATCATATAAGTCTAATAATACAAACATCATTAAGTTTAATAAGTTCATATAAGATAAGATAAGTTTAGATAAGATAAGATAAGATAATATAAGTTCATATAATATAAGATAAGTTTAGATAAAAAAAAAAAGATAAGTTGGATAATATAAAATAAATTCAAATAAGATAAGTTCATATAAGTCAAAACAAGTTGAATAGAATAGATCTTTAGTTGTTATACAATGTTACTCAATAGTCAATACAATGTTACCGTCAACATCAATACATCATTAATAATTATAAGTCAATATATACATTTGAAAATGTAAGCTAAGATAATTATGTTACATAATAACATTACAAGTTATCATATATATCAATGTAAATTTCAACACGGCTAACATAGTTGTAATCAACATACAAATAAGCAATGATTAGACATTTTATAAGTAATAACTAATAAATATCATTGCTTTGGCAATCATTATCACTTTACAACTACTTAAATGAGTTAAACATTAACATGGCTAATATAGGTGGAAACTAAAGTTCTTAAGAGTTGGCATATATAATTGAGATTATACAATGGAGTATTATCTAAAATTTACTAAAATAAATACATTGATCTATGCACTAATTTAAGCCTAATGATTACTCACTTACATTCACTTTGATCACAGTATACTCGTTTAATTTTGTTTTTATCGACCTTAATCATCATCGACACTGATTCATCATTATCAGTCATCATTATCAGTCATGATCACCTTTAATCTTTGATCACAATCAATCCTCAATTCATCATTCATAGTTACAAGTCAATATACACATTGGAAAACTATAGAATGATTATGTTACACAGTAACATTACAAGTTATCATACATAATTACATTTAGTATCGGTAACGTAATTATAATCAATATATAAATGACCAATGATTAGATATCCTATAATGAAGAATTTGAAATTGAATTTTTCAATATAAGCCAAATGTTGAACCTATAATAAAATAATTTTACAGAAAATATAGCAACTTCAAAATGCGCTTTTGTAGACAAATATATATACGTCTCTTGATGGTACCGTTGTTTTTTTTCGACAAGTTTAACCGATACCGAATTGAAATTTCAAGCAATGAATAATGGCTTGGCCCGAAGCACGGCCCGAAGGGAAAAGGTGCACATGGCATAACTGATATCAAGTTTCCCCCGAGTCGATGCGGGTTTCCTTAAAAAAACCGAAAGTAACTGAACCAGAACTGAAAATAACTGTTTAACTGATAAAGTAGTCAATTGTTTAAACTGAAACTGTATGGGTCAAACCAAAAGATAAATGTAAAATGAACTGAACTGAACTGAAAATTGAATTAACTGTATGGATTGAAACTGAAACCGAAAAAATTTAAACTGAATCAATTAAGTTGGAAAAAACGAACTGAGTTAACTGAACTGAAGTCAACTGAACTGTTTGGTTTGAACCAGAACTGAACTGGTTAACTGAATTGACACCTCTAGATGCAACCTTCTCTGCAGGGGTAGAGAATATGTCATCATCTCAAATGTGCTATTAGCGGCTCTGGAGAAGTTTGAATTAGAGAGCACTCATCTTAGGATGGGAACCACTTAAATGCTTGGAGCAAGTTATTCGCTTCGCGCTTGGCTACCCAACATTTATAGTGGGCACGATAACTGGTACACCAAAGGTGCGTCCTTCTCTCTCCTCTCATACTAGGGAAAGGTCCTCTCAATGCTTTAATACCGGGACACCAGGTATGGAGTATGGACTATACTGCCTCACTACGTCCGGAACCCAGTTCACATACCACTTTAACAGGCGAACAACCTATCCTTGGAGCTTCCTACATCCCATGTGACAAAGAACTAATATCGATGTGAACCCTTTTGGAAGATCAGCCTGTTATCCCTAGCATAACTTTCATATGTTGAGCAACGACCTATTCGACACCATCAAATCACTAAGGCCAACTTTAATCCCTGCTCGACGAGTGGGTCTTACATGCAAGCTCCCTTCTACCATTGAATTTGAGGGCCAATCTCCATCCGCCCCAAGAAAACGTTTAAAGTTTGAACACATCCATTACCTTTTAGGAGGCCTATGCCCCCATAAAAACTACCTGAGACTCTCTAGCCCATTAACAATGGACCCAAATGCCAAATCCAATATACAA
Source organism: Beta lomatogona (assembly GCA_947646795.1). NCBI lineage: Eukaryota > Viridiplantae > Streptophyta > Magnoliopsida > Caryophyllales > Amaranthaceae > Beta > Beta lomatogona. The sequence continues at coordinate 48,439 of CANSNZ010000124.1, forward strand.
GTGAACCTTTAAGTTTCCTAAGTGGGCAAGTCCACAGCACAAGCTACAAACCTACGTGGACTACTTGATCATCACATCATAAGTCATAACACACCGCCATTAAATCACCCAAGAGGCCAAAACCAAAACTTCTCTCCCAATTCCACGTCTCATAATCCATACCCGCTCACACCAGATCATTTATTTCTCTCATTTCCTCACTTACTTTCTCTCTCCTCAAATTCCCCAAAAAAAACACAGTCAAATCTGCTGAATCGACGATATCCCAGAAAAAAGCTCTCATTCTTGCTTCTAATATGGTACGCTAAGTCATCACAGTTAATTTCTTAAAGTTTGTTAATCTTTTGTTATTTTTGGATACCTTGTTTGTGTTTGTCTTCCATCAATTTCCATTTTTGTTATTGTGATTTATGGTTTGATTTGAGTTTTCTGGGATATTTTTGTTGCTTTTAGATCTTGATATCGAGTAATGTTATATGGGGTTTCCATGAATTTGCTCTGCAACGCATCGTTTTTGCTCATTTTATGCAATTTTTGTTCGTTTTAGGTATTTTGGGGTTCAATAGATGACCGTCAATATCAATAGCTGCTTTTTTTAGGGATTGTCTGGGTTATAATGAATAAATATGAGATTTTTGATCATATTTCTATTGTGGGATATTAGGTGATGAACAATAGCTGCAATTTCATGCTTTTTTTTGTTGGTTATCAATGAATTTGAGTTGGATTAATCAATATCTCTAGGTCAAGCTGCTCAGTGGGAAAAATCAACATGTTTAGAGGTTTTTAGGCAGTTAGTTTGATTTTGTGAGGTGATGATATTGTTTGTGAGGTGCAAGTTATGGTTTTTACTGCTCGAAGATCATCGAGGAGTGGTTTTTTGTAAGAATAATCCGTGGTTCGTGCGAATTGGAGCTACATTAATCATTTGGAAAAGAACAAGTAAATGGATGATGGTTAATTGCAGGATGCAAAAAGGATGTTTATTAGGAAGGGAGACTATCTTCTTTGGGTTTGTTCTTCTCTGGTAACCATGTCAATTATCATTGTTGCCCATGTTACCTTGGTGTAGCCAGAGTGTGTTGAATTGAATCATTGACTGATTAGGCATTAGAAGTTTTAAGAAATCTATGTAAGTATTTTAAGTGATGCAAGAGAACTTATAGGATCTTTCATAATGTGTTTGGCTGGTTTGCTAATATTCTTCTGCGGCTTTACATGTGTTGCAATTGAAATTCTGCAGAACTTAGTCGTTAGACAATAATGTTAACAAGTGGTACTGAATGCATAGATGTTACTTCGTTAACCTTAAGGATTTGCATTCTCATGAACTCATCAGTTATTTTGTTTTAGAGTTGGCAGCACCTTCTTAGTCAACTGGTAAGAAGTAAGAAATGAGCTCAGTAAAGTGGAGTGTTGGTGGAAGATTTATGTATCTACCTTACAAACTGATCTAGGAAATGTTTATTTTATCAGAGTCAATGAGTCTATTAGTGATTCTTTTTTATGGAAATGAAAAGGAATAGCTTTTTGTTTGACTTGAAAAGATAAGGTCTTGGTGATGGAGATGTCATTCTTATTCCTTTTTCTAATAGGATGCTTAAGCTTCAAAAGCTTTTTTGTTCTTTGTTCAATTGGATCAAGGCACTTCATGATCGTGATGCTTCCCATTGGCATTACAAGAGAACTGCATGCTTTGTTGAATTTGAAATCAGATCGACTCATTTATCCCCTTCCACTTTAATTAAACTGATTGCAAATTCCTTTTTTCATTTCATCATGTTTGGAGTTCGGACTCTTTATTTCAGCTGAGTACCTTTATAGGATACATGACACAATGGGCCTTGACTCTTAGATATTTCAATTTTTTGTCTAAATGAAGATAATGCATACTTCTCTATTCATTTCTGCATCTATGAGAAGTGGACATATCCTTGTCCACGTGTTTTGATCATAACCTTGGGCACTTGTAAGTTTTAACCGTGTCCACACATCTCTAAATTTAGAATTTTCGAGCCCATTGTGTTCAAGTCCGAGTATCATAGCTTTTACTTATTCATGTTTTAGGAAGAAGGAAGTATTAGCTAGTTCTTATGAATTGATGAGAAGGTGAACACTGTGCTAGCTTTGGAGGATATCCGATGGTTTGTAATATGGACTCCTCAAGAGCGTTCTGTCAATATTATCTGTCCAAATTGCTTGTTAAAGCAATGATTTCTCTATGATAAGCAACTTCCGTGACTCTTTCCCGTTTTTTGAACAGGCACCCCTGAGGGGTATTCTCAAACTTCAAAGAACTGGACAGCTTCAGCGCCACTATGAAATCTGGGGTGCTGGCTATAGCAGATTGTTCAGCACCCAGGCTGCATCGACGTCTAATACACCCCAGCCTCCACCCCCTCCTCCCCCTCCAGAGAAAACCCAATTTGGTGGCCTGAAAGATGAGGATCGTATATTCACTAATTTATATGGTATTCATGATCCCTTTCTCAAAGGTGCTATGAAACGTGGCGATTGGCATAGAACAAAGGATTTGGTTTTGAAGGGTACTGACTGGATAGTCAATGAAATGAAGAAGTCTGGTCTTCGTGGACGTGGTGGTGCTGGTTTTCCATCAGGCCTCAAGTGGTCGTTCATGCCCAAAGTATCTGATGGTCGTCCCTCTTACCTTGTTGTTAATGCAGATGAAAGTGAACCTGGAACCTGCAAGGACAGAGAAATTATGAGGCATGATCCGCACAAACTGCTCGAGGGATGCCTAATTGCTGGTGTGGGAATGAGGGCCAGTGCTGCTTACGTATATATAAGAGGTGAGTATGTGAACGAACGCTTGAATCTGGAGAAAGCAAGGAAAGAAGCTTATGCAGCTGGACTGTTGGGCAAAAATGCATGTGGATCTGGCTATGATTTTGATGTTCATATCCATTATGGTGCTGGTGCCTATATATGTGGTGAAGAGACTGCACTTTTGGAGAGCCTGGAAGGGAAGCAAGGGAAACCGAGATTGAAGCCTCCTTTCCCAGCTAATGCCGGACTCTATGGATGCCCTACAACCGTAACAAATGTGGAAACAGTTGCCGTATCCCCCCACCATTCTAAGGCGTGGCCCTGAATGGTTTGCTAGTTTTGGCAGGAAGAACAATTCAGGGACAAAGCTATTCTGCATTTCTGGTCATGTCAACAAGCCTTGCACGGTTGAAGAGGAAATGAGCATTTCATTGAAGGAATTGATAGAGAGACACTGTGGTGGAGTGAGAGGTGGATGGGACAATTTGCTTGCCGTGATTCCCGGGGGCTCTTCAGTTCCCTTGCTTCCCAAACACTTATGTGATGACGTGCTGATGGATTTTGATGCCCTTAAGGCTGTACAATCAGGTTTGGGGACTGCTGCTGTGATTGTGATGGATAAATCAACTGACGTTGTAGATGCAATAGCAAGGTTATCTTATTTCTACAAGCACGAGAGCTGTGGTCAATGTACTCCATGCAGGGAAGGAACAGGATGGCTATGGATGATTATGGAGAGGATGAAAGTTGGGAATGCAAAGTTGGAGGAGATCGATATGCTTCAAGAGTTGACAAAGCAGATTGAGGGGCATACAATTTGTGCTTTGGGTGATGCTGCTGCATGGCCAGTGCAGGGTCTAATTAGGCACTTCCGTCCTGAGCTAGAAAGAAGGATCAAAGAACATGCAGCCAAGGAGTTGTTAGAGGCCGAAAAAAGAGGTCTACTGGAGGCTGCTGCTTAGATCATCTCATGCAGGTTCGAGCCTTCTTTTTTTTAGTCATTAATCTTTTTTATTAAAATTATTTTTGGGCTGTTTATCCTGAAATGGGAAATGCCTTTAGTGACCACTTATAGGGTAAGTAATTGCCTTAAGCACACAATCATGTCGAATAAGATCAACTATAGTGATTTAAGACTGGTTAGTTGTGCTGTAACTGTTTGTTAATATGCAACATTTTTCTGTTGGATTTTTTTTCATATACATTTCTCCTTTACTTGATCCATTCTTTTATATTCCAACCATTTGCTGTTGTTTAACATGATCAAGGTAGGTAGGTGAGAGAGTGTTATGTGTGGGGTTAGGTGAAGGAGTGTTGTATGTGGGGGTTTGGCCCTTTCGAGAAAAGGGTGGAGAGATGGTCTTGCATGTAGAGCAAGAAGGGTAAGATGTGTGATTAGGGTAAAGTAAAATTGGGTAGAACAAAAGATCACCCATAAACGAAAAGTGGGTAGAACAAAAACAACAGAGGGAGTATTTGATTCCTACCTCTACTAGGAAAAGGTATCTCACTGCATTTTCCTGACGGAATTTAGAACACAGCTCCCTCTACTAGAAGTTATCTCAGATTTAGTCTTATATGACGAAGATTTGAGGGGTAAAATAAGTGTCCCCTTCTTAGTGTGGGAAACATTTTTCTCATTTCTATTGAGATAGGTGTGTGTTATCCTATTTTATTCTGCCAAATCTCAAATTATTTTTGTTCAACTTAGCTGAGGAATACTTGAATTGTTATGCTCAAATGCTATAGCTGTTGCTTTTTACGCTGAAAATTGACAGTTGTTTTGTCTCATTTGATGCAGGATATCTCCAATTCTTGGATAATTGTTGAAATAAGAGACTGTAAGGAATTCCTTCTAAGTATAATTCAGGAGGTAGCTCAACCACATGTATGTCCCAGTAATATGTTTTGTTTCAAAGATGTATTAGCGACATGGCTGTATTCGTTTTATCGCAATAACTGCATACTTTTTGAATATGTGTCTGGACGGACACAAAATTTTTACATTGTTCATGTTACTTTCGGGTGTAAGGCAATGAAAACGTTTCTCTAGACTGCGCTTTAACAAGTTGTGTTTTTTGGACCTACAATGTCATTCATGTATGCAATTCAGCAATTGGTCTTCTTACACTGTTTTGTAACGCAGTTTGTCTTAAAGGCTACAAAACAACTTCAAGGGGATCCAGGATAATTTTTTTTTACATTATTCATGTTACTTTTGGGTGTAATCTACCAATCTACCCAAACTGTATTTGAAGCTGGATAATGATTTTGATCAGATCATAAATTACTCCCTTTCTCTTAAAATGTTTGCCTCGTCTTTCTTCATGGTCTCTAAGACAAATTTTGACCATTAATGTCGGTAAGTTTACATAGTGGGAATTGATGGTCAAAGTTAATGAACGTTTCTTCATAGCAAATGGTGCGAAGATTGCAGAGAGTAATTGTATATGATTCATTTAGCCATTCAGGTAAGGAGGTACGTGGTGCAAAATAACAAGATTATTAAGGAAATTGCGTTGACTAATATTGGTCAATGAAACATGTCAAATGATATAAGAGTCTAACAGCCACCAAGATCATAGATGAGATTAGACAATTACCTCCTCAAAGATAGCAAGACAACTAAAAGAGGCCTATTTAGCATGTATCAAAATTTTGATAACAGAATACATGTGTATGTATCTGTTGTAGTTGAATAGTATTTCAAAATTTGCAAAGTTGCATTCCCTTTGTCTATTGAAGTTCGTCCCATTTCTTTTGACACTGAGATTTAGGTGAAGGGAAGAATGAGCTAAGAGGCGGATCCAAAGTATTATATAAGTGGGTTCAAAATATCATTTGGTAATTTTAGTAGGCGTAAAGAGTTATTTATATTTATATAAAACATCTTCAAAATTATCAGATTGAATTAAAAATAAAGAAAAACCCACATTTTAAGCAGGGTCAAATGATCCCATACTTGCAACAATGGTTTTGTTCCCCTAAACGAACTTATGTTGTTTTAACTTATTCGTTAGACCGTACGATAATGAGTATCTTTTGAAATTCTTTATTAAATAGAGAGTGAAAGTCGAACATAAATGAAATATGACATTCCCTTAGAAGACAGAGTAAGGACTCATTCATCCTTACACAACTTGTGAGTTATTATGCTAACATAACACTTTTCACCTTCTCATACATTCCTCTCTTTTCCTGGTTTCACTATTAACTTCTGTTAATAAAACTCAATTTCATAAAAAGAATCTTATCCTTCCTAGATCACCAAAGATCATAAAATGGCTAAAGGTTTCCGAACTCACTACTGCTGCTAATTTGCTGATCAATTAGAGACATTATTGGGAAAAATTAGCACAGGACTTATTAAAAAAACACTATCATATCCCTCATTAGAAGGACAACTTGGAAAATTTGAGTCAACTGTATGATAAAAAAGAGTAGGAATTAGGAAACAACGTAGTGTAGAGATTAATAAAATTCTAACAGAGAGGAGAAAATTGTAAATTTTTATGCAGAAAATGGAGCCAAAATATGCAACTTTCACACAGAAGGCTGAAGAATGAGATGATTTTATCCCACATTGAAGAATTTTATCATTTCGTCTCGGTTAATATAACGGCAGCATCACACTGTTTGATGTCGAGCTTGGTAACGCGAGCTTGTGACCCAAGTGGGGACAACAAGGTGGTGGAACACGGATCCAGATAGCTGGGTCGGGTCTTGGGCTGGCTTTATGCTGGCCTGCCCTGTCCAAGTTGGGAGTTGATCCATGGGCCTTGGGCGAAGGCCCGAGTCTCTTGGGTCCTAGAGCAGAGGGCACTGCGTGAGGCTGGATTCACAGAGCAACGAGAACCTCTCGCTCCTGTCAGTGGACGGATAACGGGCCGGTGTCACCCGGATCCATTAGTATCCAGCTAGCTTAGATCTCATCTGGACCACCACTTTTTTTGACCCCTTGTCAAAGTCAACATCCCACTTTCGCTTAAGATCGAGCTGAGCTTGAACTGTGGTATCCTCGACTTGTGTTCATTTAAGTTTATTCGAGCTGACCCCTTGTCAAAGTCAACATCCCACTTTCGCTTAAGATCGAGCTGAGCTTGAACTGTGGTATCCTCGACTTGTGTTCATTTAAGTTTATTCGAGCTCGAAGCTTAACGAGCAGAACTTTGCCAAATGTTAAATGAGTCGAGGTTGAACTGTTCACGAACAAGCTTGACTTCTTATCACTTCTAGTTTTTACATGTTTTCTTTTTTAATATTTGAGATTTATAGGTTTTTTTTAGACAATAAAACTATTAACTTATTATTGTGTGATATATAGGTTAATATATTTATGCTTAGATCTCATCTGGACCACCACTTTTTTTGACCCCTTGTCAAAGTCAACATCCCACTTTCGCTTAAGATCGAGCTGAGCTTGAACTGTGGTATCCTCGACTTGTGTTCATTTAAGTTTATTCGAGCTCGAAGCTTAACGAGCAGAACTTTGCCAAATGTTAAATGAGTCGAGGTTGAACTGTTCACGAACTGTTCACGAACAAGCTGGACCACCACTTTTTTTGACCCCTTGTCAAAGTCAACATCCCAATTTCGCTTAAGATCGAGCTGAGCTTGAACTGTGGTATCCTCGACTTGTGTTCATTTAAGTTTATTCGAGCTCGAAGCTTAACGAGCAGAACTTTGCCAAATGTTAAATGAGTCGAGGTTGAACTGTTCACGAACAAGCTTGACTTCTTATCACTTCTAGTTTTTACATGTTTTCTTTTTTAATATTTGAGATTTATAGGTTTTTTTTAGACAATGAAACTATTAACTTATTATTGTGTGATATATAGGTTAATATATTTATGCTTAGATCTCATCTGGACCACCACTTTTTTTGACCCCTTGTCAAAGTCAACATCCCACTTTCGCTTAAGATCGAGCTGAGCTTGAACTGTGGTATCCTCGACTTGTGTTCATTTAAGTTTATTCGAGCTCGAAGCTTAACGAGCAGAACTTTGCCAAATGTTAAATGAGTCGAGGTTGAACTGTTCACGAACAAGCTTCGACTTCTTATCACTTCTAGTTTTTACATGTTTTCTTTTTTAATATTTGAGATTTATAGGTTTTTTTAGACAATGAAACTATTAACTTATTACTGCGTGAGGCTGGATTCACAGAGCAACGAGAACCTCTCGCTCCTGTCAGTGGACGGATAACGGGCCGGTGTCACCCGGATCCATTAGTATCCAGCTAGCTTAGATCTCATCTCGGACCACCACTTTTTTGACCCCTTGTCAAAGTCAACATCCCACTTTCGCTTAAGATCGAGCCGAGCTTGAGCGTGGTATCCTCGACTTGTGTTCATTTAAGTTTATTCGAGCTCGAAGCTTAACGAGCAGAACTTTGCCAAATGTTAAATGAGTCGAGGTTGAACTGTTCACGAACAAGCTTGACTTCTTATCACTTCTAGTTTTTACATGTTTTCTTTTTTAATATTTGAGATTTATAGGTTTTTTTTAGACAATGAAACTATTAACTTATTATTGTGTGATATATAGGTTAATATATTTATGCTTAGATCTCATCTGGACCACCACTTTTTTTGACCCCTTGTCAAAGTCAACATCCCACTTTCGCTTAAGATCGAGCTGAGCTTGAACTGTGGTATCCTCGACTTGTGTTCATTTAAGTTTATTCGAGCTCGAAGCTTAACGAGCAGAACTTTGCCAAATGTTAAATGAGTCGAGGTTGAACTGTTCACGAACAAGCTTGACTTCTTATCACTTCTAGTTTTTACATGTTTTCTTTTTTAATATTTGAGATTTATAGGTTTTTTTTAGACAATGAAACTATTAACTTATTATTGTGTGATATATAGGTTAATATATTTATGCTTAGATCTCATCTGGACCACCACTTTTTTTGACCCCTTGTCAAAGTCAACATCCCACTTTCGCTTAAGATCGAGCTGAGCTTGAACTGTGGTATCCTCGACTTGTGTTCATTTAAGTTTATTCGAGCTCGAAGCTTAACGAGCAGAACTTTGCCAAATGTTAAATGAGTCGAGGTTGAACTGTTCACGAACAAGCTTGACTTCTTATCACTTCTAGTTTTTACATGTTTTCTTTTTTAATATTTGAGATTTATAGGTTTTTTTTAGACAATGAAACTATTAACTTATTACTGCGTGAGGCTGGATTCACAGAGCAACGAGAACCTCTCGCTCCTGTCAGTGGACGGATAACGGGCCGGTGTCACCCGGATCCATTAGTATCCAGCTAGCTTAGATCTCATCTGGACCACCACTTTTTTTGACCCCTTGTCAAAGTCAACATCCCACTTTCGCTTAAGATCGAGCTGAGCTTGAACTGTGGTATCCTCGACTTGTGTTCATTTAAGTTTATTCGAGCTCGAAGCTTAACGAGCAGAACTTTGCCAAATGTTAAATGAGTCGAGGTTGAACTGTTCACGAACAAGCTTGACTTCTTATCACTTCTAGTTTTTACATGTTTTCTTTTTTAATATTTGAGATTTATAGGTTTTTTTTAGACAATGAAACTATTAACTTATTATTGTGTGATATATAGGTTAATATATTTATGCTTAGATCTCATATGGACCACCACTTTTTTTGACCCCTTGTCAAAGTCAACATCCCACTTTCGCTTAAGATCGAGCTGAGCTTGAACTGTGGTATCCTCGACTTGTGTTCATTTAAGTTTATTCGAGCTCGAAGCTTAACGAGCAGAACTTTGCCAAATGTTAAATGAGTCGAGGTTGAACTCCTGTCAGTGGACGGATAACGGGGATAACCAAGGAATAAGTACAAAAGTATGAGAGAAAACTGAAAAGGTGGAGAGAGAAACTGAAAAGTGAGAGAGAGAAAGTAAAAAGTGGGTTAAAATATTAAAAAGTGGATGACATGGGTGGAAAAAGAGGAGAAAGTAGATGTGACATGTTACCTAAAATAGAAAAAGCAACAATGTGTAGATTAAAAAGAAACAGACCAAAAAGGAAAGTGTGTATATTAAAATGAAACGGATGGAGTATTTTGTAATTGTATATTCATATACTAATGTGCTCTTTTAAAAAAAAAAACTAATTATGCTATAATAATAATAATAATAATAATAATAATAATAATAATAATAATAATAATAATAATAATAATAATTATTATTATTATTGTTATTATTGTTATTATTGTTATTATTATAATATTATTTATATTATTATTATTATATTTTTATTATTATTATTATTATTATTATTATTGAAAGTTGTGCATACAAATAAAATGAAAGTAATAGTAATAGTAATACTAGTAATGAAATATAAAGTAATAAGAATATTAGTAATAATATGTTTTTTAAGTTCAGATCAGATCAGATCAAATCTGAAAAAATAAGTTCAGATCAGAAAAAATAAGTTCAGATCAGATCAGATAAGATAAGATCAGATCAGATCAGATAAATTCAAATCAGAAATTTTCAGGTGAACTAAACATGGCCTAAATTAAAATGAAACGGAGGGAGTATGTTATTGCAGTGAGTATTTCTTATTATGCGTTACTTTAATATAGAGTTGAAAAGTATTATAAATGGATACGGTTCTAAAGTATTTTTTAAATACTTTGCAGTGGTGCAAAAATTATAATTTTTTCAAAATATATATTAAAAGTTATAATCGATTTAAATAATAAAGTTTCTCATTGTAAATCAAATTCTATTTCTTCTTATCCTAAACTCTTTATATGTATTTTTATTAATTTGGAACTTTATTTATTTATAAAATAATAATGACATGACACTTAATAAGCGCGACAAATGGCGTTTAATAAGGAGCCCAAATGTCACGACTTCATGCGATGACTTTTGAATTTTTCTTTATATATAGCTATGTGATATGATATTAAATACAGTATTTGATTTGCATAGGATTTTTTTGGGTGCATTGGCGAAAAAGAGACACAAGAAAGAGGATGGAGAGAAAAATTTAGCAAGAACAAACTAAAACATATGGAAATTTTGAATTGAGTCTCAATACCAAACTCATAATTTGTGTGAGAGTTTTCTTTTAGCAGGTTAGAGTTTAAGAGGAAGAAAAACCTTATTTTGGGAACAAGATGCAAAAAATATGAATCTAGATGCAAAAAATAATCACTGACTTAGTACTTAGTAGTATTACTTTATTAACTCTATAAATTTCTATTTCCTACGAAAGAGAAATTTAATATTTACTATATCTAAAATTATTGTTTTTTAAATAAAATAAGTTTTGTTATCAGTGGACCCTTTCTCCACTTTTAAGATAGTCAGTTAGTATTGACTTGCACAATTTATACAAATATATTAAAAGACGTTCCTATCAAAGGAACAGTACCACATGACACTCTTCTCAAACTTTTAATACACATGTTTGTGATCTCATTCAAAATATTAACAAAGTGTAGCTACTAGGAATTGAACACATGACCTTCGAATGTGAGAGTTTAACCACCAATCTAGTACAATATCAATGTTTAATGTTTCAAAGTAAAACATAATAAAGTCTTATAATTATATGTAACTATAAAGACATAGACAAGCTTTTTGATCTCTAACTAAGGTAAGAACATTCTCTTACCTCAGTTCCATTGACATTGTTATTTTTATCCCCAATTCCTTGGAAGTTTTTTTTTTAAAAATAACTTATCATGACATAACGTCCATTTTTCAATTTTGCACTAGAAAGAAAATTACGAAAAGCTAATTTGAAATCAATTATGAAACTTATGAATAATAATATATATTGATAATTGTAACTGCCCGAGGCATCGCCCGGGACAAAAATACTAGTTGATATTTAAAAACCAATAGTGTTGTAGCCTAACATCTACGACTCCCTTAACGACACATGGGCTCATCAGAGCCGTACACGTGTCATCCTATTTAAAATAAAAATGAGGCTTAATCTCTGGGCTATACTCAGTTGGGTAAAAGGATTGAATTTCTGGCCCAATAGTCAGAGCCCAGCAGTGCCAAATGGCTGAAGGAGAGTGGTTAATAGACATCCCCCAGTCATGTTCTGCCACGTGTCATAATCTGATTCCTCAGCCAATCAGAGGCCACTATTGTAAGTCAGTTTTTAAGGTTAGCTGTCAACTTGCTATCACTATAAATACCCCTGAAATCAGGAGAAAACACATTCAATGCAAACAGTGAAAAGTTACTCTGATAAAATTCTCTCTCACTTTCTCTTTCTATCTCTACTTTCTCTTACAACTCCTGATAACTGACTTAAGCATCGGAGGGGGAACCACCACCCAAACCTCCAGGGTGGGTCCCTTTGTGCAGGTTCGGGAGCTAAGCCAAGGCTAAGGATTAAGCTATAATTCAGGCATTGTTGCACAAGTCTCCATCTGAAGAACACTCAAGATACTAATTTACTTGCTCGACAAGGAAGCTAAGCCTACAACTTACTTGTTGGACAAGTGGATAAAACATTTGGCGCCGTCACGTGGGGAGACGCAACGATGACCGATTGTCAATCGTCCAACATTGCCCGAAATCGAAGCCTTCAAGTTAATGTCGAAGATACGGTGGAGCATGAAAGACCACCTAGAGGAAGAGATAGACCCCGTCCATTGTCAATGTTCCCTGGACCAAGCCAAGAACCTGGTCATCCAAGTGAATCGGATCGTCCAGTGATCGCCGCCCACCTGGAGAATGTGCTTGAATGACTTTCGAGACTAAGATGGCGGCGGTCGTCCGAGGAAACGATTAAAAGCAATATGCTGTTTTTTCATCACAACCCGGAGCCAGCTGCTAACAATACACCTCGTCCTAGAGGACGTTCTCAAGTAGATCGTCCAGGTCCTAGTCGCCATGTTCGCCAGGAGCCCTCTAGGAGGATGTCAAGAGGAAAGCAGCCAGAGGATAATGATCAACGAAGAAAGATGGACTGGAACTTGGTGGTGAGGACTCAGGACCATGTTCGTCCAAGCGGGCACCACATGGAAACAGATGCCGAGAGAGTATCTAGAAGCAAAGAAAGCAGTGCATTACGGCGATCGGCGACGAGGATCTACACCATATTTGAGAGACCCTCCTTTGAGGTTGTCGTCCGAGGGGAGGGACGAAGTTTAAGTCACTCTCTTGTTCATCCGCGACAGAGAAGACAATGGCTCGGCCCATGGTCTATAGGCGTCCAAGTGCCGCAAACACTTCATCCAATCCCGTAATGAAAGAATATCGCAAGGAGTTCATACCCATCGAGGGACAGCTGGGAGCCCTCCGGATCAACCGGCCTACCCCATTCTCGGCCAGGATGATGGAGGCCCCCCTTCCCAAAGGTAAAACTCCCAACCATTGAGCCTTTTGATGGAACAACCGATCCCGATGATCACCTGTCACCGCTACGAACATCGGATGTACGTCCAAGGAGTGGACGATGCTACTTGGTGTAAGAATTTCCCAGCTACCTTGAAGGGAGTAGCTCGAAGTGGTTCAATAATCTTCCCCCTAATTCGGTCAACAATTTTACTGAACTCGGTTTCTTATTCACTAGTCACTTTGTTGCCAACAAGCAAGAGCAAAAGACAAGCATGCACCTAGGCAAGGTCGTCCCGGGGACCTAAGGAGGCTCTTAGAAGTTTTGTTAAGAGATTTAACTTAGAAGCACTTCAGATCCAAGATCTTAATGCTGGAGTAGCCTTTGACGCCTTCATCAGGGGTCTAAGGCCAGGAAGTTTCAAGTTTGATCTTGTTAAGAAGAAAATCTCCACTCTTGCTGAGGCTTTAAGAGAAGCGGAAGCGTTTATCCACGCTACCGAAGTGTGCGCTGAAGCAAAACATCCCGAGTCTAAGAAGCCTGAAGGGGTTGCTCAGCCAAAGAAGAGCAAACCCAAAAAGGCCGAGACCTGGGCTATAGCCGCAACCACCACTTCGTCCAGAAGGAGCAAGAGAAAGGAGGCCGAGCCATCCTCATCCAATCCTATTGAGTTTAACAAAGACCAATACTCCATTCTCATGGAGATCAAGGATCAATATGAGTTGAAGGCCCCAAATTGAGATGAAAACCCCTTATAGAAATAGGGATAAGAGCAAGTATTGTCACTTCCACAAGGATTGTGGTCATGAGACTAATGAATGTAAGCACCTCAAGAGAGCTTTGGAAGAATTAGCCCGAAAAGGAAAGATGAATTCCTATATGCCGTGGGGAAGGAAGTTTCCAAGGAAAGATGATTGGCATAACAAGAAGAAAGAGAGTGCAAGCACGGGACGAAGATGTTGTTCTCGTAATCTCGGGTGGATTTCTTCTTTGGGGGACCAACTAATAGAGGGCACAAAAACTACCTTAGGGAGCTCGGCCAAGTTTTGTTAGCTGATCAGACGAAGGCTGAGCCCTTCCCAAGGGTGGTAGTTAGTGAACAAGATCGGGGCAGGTTGAGGACTCCCCATGATGATCCCTTGGTCGTAGAAATGAAAATCGCAAACTTGAGAGTCAGAAGGATCCTGATCGACACCGAAAGTTCGACGGACATCATTAGTGCTGATTGCCTGTCCAGACTAAAGTTTGAGGAAAAGAACTTAGTTCCCGTTCACCATCCCATCATAGGGTTTGGGGGAGGAGTCATCCATCCCATGGGAACTGTGACTTTGCCCGTTCGAGTGGGAGAGAAGGAAGCCTCAAGAACTCTGTTTATCAAGTTCTTGGTGGTCCGAGACTTGACAGCCTACAATGTCATTCTTGGACGACCAACTCTGAATCATGTCAAAGCAGTAATAGTAACTCACCTGATGTTGATGAAGTATGAGTGTGATGACGGCAAGATTGGCTCCTTGTATGGAGACCAGCAGGCGGCTAGGGAATGTTACCTAACTACTCTGAAACCATCATCATGGAAGGCTGACAAGCAAGACCAGACGCAAGTTGCTGGCGGAAGGAAAACGTCTGGAATAGAGAAAGATCAGACGAAGGTTGCTAGCGAAAGGAAAACGTCTGGAATAGAAAAAGATCAGACGAAGATGGTTAGCGAGAGGAAAACGTCTGGATTTGTCAAAGATCAGGTCGCCTCGTTAAAGCTGACCTTTGAGAGCCCTCAGACGCCTCTTGCTCCCTCAAGGAAGGCGTCTGAACATCTCCCCAGCAAGAAGAGGAAATATGAAATCATCAAGGAAGAATGCTCCTCGTCTGAAGAGGTCATGGCCATCATGGGGCTAACAGTAGAACGTCCAGAGCCAGTGGAAGCCCCTGAAGAAGTACGTCTGGATGAAGCTCGTCCAGAAAGGACCCTCAAAATTGGATCTTCGCTCAGTCCTGGTTTGAAGGGTCATCTAGTCCACTTGTTGAAAGAGTTTCAAGATGTGTTTGCCTATTGCGTCGAGGAAATGCCGGGAATTGATCCGGAAGTAGCCGTCCACCGGTTGAATGTTGATCCAAATTTGAAACCGGTTCGCCAGAAGAAGAGGCATTTGGGACCGGCTAGAAACCAGGCGGTCGACCAAGAAGTTCAGAAGTTCTTGGAATCCAAGTTCATCAAAGAAACCTATTATCCAGACTGGATAGCAAATGTGGTTATGGTGCCAAAACCTAATGGCACATGGAGAATGTGCGTGGACTACACGGACCTCAACAAGGCTTGTCCTAAGGACAGTTTCCCTTTGCCTAAGTTGGATCGTCTAGTAGACTCCACAGCTGGCCATGCTTTGCTGAGCTTCATGGACGCTTATTCAGGTTTTCATCAAATCCCAATGTGGCCAGAGGATCAGGACAAAACGTCCTTCATTACTGAAAAAGGGTTGTATGGCTGGGTGAGGATGCCATTCGGCCTACGCAATGCCCCGGCCACTTTTCAAAGATTAATCAATAATGTTTTTCAGCCGCAGTTAGGACGAAATATGGAGGCATATATTGACGATATGATAGTCAAGAGCCGTCAAGAAGAAAGTCATGTTGGTGATTTGAGAGAAACTTTTGAAACTCTCAGGAAATACAAGTTGAAGCTGAATCCCAGCAAATGTGTGTTTGGGGTTTTGTCAGGGAAGTTTTTAGGTTTCTTAGTGGATCAGAGGGGAATAGAAGCTAACCCTGAAAAGATTCAAGCTGTTCTAGACATGAAGTCTCCCTCAAAGGTAAAAGAGGTACAGCGGCTGACGGGTTGCTTGGCTGCCCTTGGACGATTTTTGTCTAAGTCAGGCGACAAGTGCCATCACTTCTTTGCCACGATCAAGAAAAAAGCCAAGTTTGAATGGACAGCAGAGGCGGAGGAAGCCCTTCAGCATGTCAAAAATCATCTTCGAGTTTGCCTAGGTTGGTCAGTCCCGCAGAAGGGGAAAAATTGTTTGTATACTTGGCTGTATCCACTCAAGCTGTGAGTGCCGTCCTATTGGCTGAAAGAGAATCCGTCCAGATCCCAATATACTTCGTGAGTCACGTACTCAAGGACGCGGAAAACCGGTATACTCCTGTTGAAAAGTTTGGATTGGCCCTTGTCATGGCCAGCAGAAAGTTAAGGCCCTATTTTTTGGCACACAGTATACTCGTCTATACTGATCAACCTTTGAAGCAAGTTCTGCAGAAGATGGAAGCCGCTGGGCGAATGTTAAAATGGGCGGTTGAGCTCAACATGTTTGACATATCATTTGAACCAAGGAAGGCCATTAAGGGGCAAGCCTTGGCTGATTTTATAGTTGAGCTTACTCGGCCAACCATAAAGCCAATATCTGATCCAGCTGAAGGAAGGAAGCATTGGACGCTCATGGTTGATGGATCGTCCACAGTCAATGGGTGTGGGGCAGGAATCATTTGTCAATCTCCCGAAGGGGACAAATTTGAATATGCATTAAGATTCCAATTCAAAGCGTCCAATAACGAAGCTGAATATGAAGCACTCTTGGCTGGAATCAAAATGTGCAAGGCGGCAGGAGCCATAGAGATTGAGGCCAAATCGGACTCTCTCTTAGTTGTCAGCCAGGTCAACAGATATTTTGAATGCAAAGAAGCATCAATGGGCAAATATATGCGATTGATCAAGGATGAGATTAAGCCATTAAAACGATTTGTCCTCGACCAAGTTCCAAGGTCAGAAAATCATCAAGCAGATGCCCTCTCGAAATTGGCCAGCTCGGCTGAGGGTGATGTCCCCAGAACAGTCTTTTGGGAAGTTAAACCCAAAAAGAGCATCGACCAAGAAGAGATTATGTTTCTCAGCCGAGGGAATGTCTGGATGGAGCCGATCATAGAATACAAGAAGACGGGGCGATTGCCTTCGGATCCTGTAGAGGCCAAGTATGTGAAGGCCAGAGACAAGTGGTTTGAACTATGGGACGAGACACTTTACAAAAAGTCGTTCAACCGGCCTCTGCTCAAGTGCGTCACCAGAAAAGATGGTCTGGAGATTCTGAAAGAACTCCATGAAGGAGCTTGTGCCTCTCACATTGGGGGAAGAGCCTTAGGCGAGAAGGCTTTAAGGACGGGGTACTACTGGCCTACCTTAAAGGAGGATGCTTTAGTCTATGCAAAGAAATGTGACAGTTGTCAGAAGCATGGAAATGTGCATCAGAAGCCGTCCAACTATTTGACCCCCATCTTGTTCCCTCTGCCTTTTGCCAAATGGGGCATGGATATCCTTGGACCGTTCCCTGTGGCCGCTGGGCAAAAGAAGTTTGTGATTGTAGCAGTGGACTATTTCACTAAATGGATAGAAGCTGAAGCCATGCGAGGAATAACAACAAACGACGTCAAGGGCTTCATCTGGAAGAACATTATAACTCGATTTGGCATGCCTCAGTCAATCGTCTTTGATAATGGTCCACAGTTCGAAACGCCTAAGCTGAAAGAATGGGCCGTCGAAAGAGAAATCAAAGCTCACTTTGAAGCGTCGCCCACCCACAAGCTAATGGGCAAGTCGAGTCCTTCAACAAGATTCTATCAAATGGAATCAAGAAGAAGCTGGACAACGCCAAAGGGCAATGGGTTGAAGAACTGCAATTGGTGTTATGGTCCATTAGAACAACTGCTAAGAATTCTACAGGCGAGACGCCTTTCATGCTAGTCTATGGTACTGAAGCCGTCTTGCCCATTGAGATCGAGGAGCCCACCCTACGAGTCATGTTATACACAGAGGAAGCCAACTGGGCCGCATTGCGTACGGCCTTGGACCAAGTCCCGAAGTCAGGGGCAATGCCTTGCTAAGAATGCAATTGTACAAAGCTGCGTATGGCTCGGGAGTTTAGCAAAAGAGTTGTTAGACGACCGCTAAAGGTGGGGGATCTTGTTCGAGAAAGATGGAAAGCGATTGGACGAGCTAAAGAGTTGGGAAAACTTACACCAAATTGGGAAGGACCTTATCTGATTGTCCAGGAGATACACAGTGGGACTTTTCGTCTGCAAGGTCTAGATGGAAGATCTATTCAGCGTACCTGGAATTCAGATAACTTAAAGAAGTACCATGTCTAGCTCAGATCTTCGTCAGATAAGTAGGGTAATTTGTAGTTACTCCAAAGTGCCACGGCACATATTAGTAAGAAAAGAATTGTATACATGCATCTTGGCCTTCAGCCAAGCAAAATCCATATAATACAATTCCTACTATCTTATCTTTTTGTTTATTTTCACCAAGTTACTTCACTTTGGGGCATTAAATCAATTATTCGTCTAAAAGTGACAATAACCTGGACAAAAATACAAACAATAGCAGAACGTCAGAATTGCTCGCATTTAAGCCGAACATCACTCCCTCAAAGAGACCGGTCAAATATATAATGCATATATGGCCGTCAAATTGACAAAACCTCTAGTAAGAGTAACGTCAAAGTCTCTGAGAGAAAGCTGTCCTGAAATAAGCCCTTAGTAAAGGATACTTACTTTCAAAAAATACGGACAGCTAGGTAGTCCAGACCCTAGTAAGGGATCACTACTTAATGACGAGTGTTGCTCCCTCAAGGAAGCCGGCTAAAACATTATTTGAACATGTATCTCACGCTCGCCCATCAACTTCAGCAGGCTCGCCCAAGGCGCAGCTCTCCCTCTTGGACTTCGGCTCCTCTTCAATATACGATTGAGCTAAGCCCAAGAACGGGGGGATAATAGAAGCCTATAGGACGAGCTAAGGAGAGCAGGTCGTCCAAAAACCAGGATGGCCCAAGACGAAGATGGCCCCAGGAAGGTGACCGTCTAAGAATGGACGTTCTCCTTCAATGGGTGACCCTCGTCCAAAAATTGGAGGCCAATCCCAGACGAAGGTGGCCCCAAGAAGGTGATCGTCCAAGTATGGACGTTCTCCTTCATTGGGTGACCCTCGTCCAAAAATTGGAGGCCAATCCCAGACGAAGGTGGCCCCAAGAAGGTGATCGTCCAAGTATGGACGTTCTCCTTCATTAGGTGACCCTCGTCCAAAAATTGGAGGCCAATCCCAGACGAAGGTGGCCCCAAGAAGGTAATCGTCCAAGTATGGACGTTCTCCTTCATTAGGTGACCCTCGTCCAAAAATTGGAGGCCAATCCCAGACGAAGGTGGCCCCAAGAAGGTGATCGTCCAAGTATGGACGTTCTCCTTCATTGGGTGACCCTCGTCCAAAAATTGGAGGCCAATTCCAGACGAAGATGGCCCCAAGAAGGTGATCGTCCAAGTATGGACGTTCTCCTTCATTGGGTGACCCTCGTCCAAAACTGGTAATCGTTCAATCCTAGACGAAGATGGAAATCGTTCAATCCTGGGATGGCAATCCCAGACGAGCCTCTTTTGGTACTTAGATGCATATGCAATTATCAAAGGCTCTAAATATTATAGACCGTCCAATAATATCAGGACGAGTCACATTTTTACTTCGGACAGATTTTGTACTCTTCAGGAAAAGCATATCGTCCGACTGCTCAGGACGAAGGTGATATTATACTTAGTCAAAATTAGAATTCAGAAAGATAAAAGGCAGGAAGTTGGCAAAAATATTCTTTCATATATAATTGGTAAGAATTACAACGTAAGAGCTGAAGAGTTACAGATACAGCAGCGAACAAGCTAAGAAACATGAAAATAAACCTAAGCTTAGGCTTCGTCTTCAGAGCGGGTTTCTTGGTCGTCTTTTGGGGTCTCCATCTCAGCAGCAGCCTCGTCGTCTGACTCTTCAAACTCCGGAGGTTCCTCGGCGCATACCATAGCCCGATGAACGCTCTCTTGATACTCCAGACGACGAACGAAGCTGGGTACCTCGGCTTCCTCAGCTAGCATCCCAAAGGCTTTGACGGCCCAGTCCTTGGTCGTTTTGACGACTTGTTTCAACCCTTCCTTGGCATCATCGAAGGACTTGGCCGCCTCCTTTTCCAGACGGGCAGTCTTTGCCCTTAGGTGCATGTTCTCTCTTCTCAGCTCAGCGGCAGCAATAAGAGCGACATCCCTTTCGCCTTTCAACTCAGCAGAGAGAGCGTCTATGATCATCTTTAGACGATCCTTCTCGGAATATAGCTGGTTGATTTTAACAAGGTGATTCTTGTTCTCAGACTCCAGGAGTGCCGATCTCTTCTCCAAGGCCTCCAGCGACTGGCGATGAAGGGTGTTGGCCATCTCGATGTCATGAATGGCTTTGTCCCCGACCGTTGTAGCTTGGTGGACGAGGTGCTTATTTTCCTTTCTAAGCTCCCTCGCCCAATCTTCAGTTAGCATGCTGCGAGCCAGAAGCTGGGGCAAGGAAAACAAGTCAAGATATTAGACGATTTACAAAGTGAAAATTTATACAAGTATAAAACAAGGCAGTCATAAAGCATTACCTCGGCAGCAAGCTGAGACATGTAGCCCACATGCCCGGCGGACGCTCCCCGTAATCCCTTGATGTAGGATTCAGGGAAGCATTTGAAGAGCTCCTGCTTCAGCCGCTCTTTCTCCAGCCTTGACATTTTGGCGAAGGCAGGAGAGGACTCCTCGTCCGAGTCAGCAGTGGGAGGAGTTGGGGGAATAGCAGGGCCTTTGCCCTTATCTGAAAGAGGGGGAGAGTCAGTTATCTTGATAGGGAAGACGATGGCTTGTCTATTGGACAGACTCATGGACCGTCCATCGACCCGCATCGTCCTAACTATGTTGGGGTAATACGACTCACCAGACGAAATTGATGCCGTCCTAACAGCTAGAGGCATCTGTGTCACCAGTTTTGCCACCGAGCCGCTGAACCCTGGATAGTTCTCGGCAGCAGCATCAGATCCCGGTGCAACCAAAGCCAAGGCGGACTCTGGGTTGACCTCGGCAGAATCGGCCGGCAAAACGCAGAGCGGCTCAGCTGCGTGTGCATCCCTTTCTTCCTCGGCCGATCCGGCAGTCGAAGGCTCCCTCTTAAGAGCCTTGGCTTGTGGGGGAGGCATTCTTTTCTCCCCACTCTCGGCAGCAGGAGCCGCCTTATCCGCCCTCTTCCTTGTAAAGCCCTTAGTGGTCAGCGGCTGTAGTGGGCCTCTTCTTGGACGAGGACGACTTCCCAGGTGGAAGCTTGTTTGTAGGAGCATTTTTCTGCGAAAAGTAAAGGCATCAGATTGATCGTCCAAAAAATAAAAAATAACTACTATTGCAAAAATCCAGACGAGTATGGCCCCAAGAAGGTGACCGTCCAAGTATGGACGTTCTTCTATGGCTGACCCTCGCCCCAAAATTGGATGCAAAAATCCAGACGAGTACGGTCCCAAAGAGGTGACCGTCCAAGTCTGGACGATCTCTTTCCTTGGCTGACCTTCGTCCAAGATATTGGTGCAAAACTCTTGGACGAGAATGGCCCCAAGAAGGTGAACGTCCAAGTCTGGACGTCCTCCTTTTTTTGTGTGGCTCTCGTCCAAGAATTGGGCACCAACTCTTGGACGAGCATGGCCACAAGAAGGTGAACGTCCAAGTCTGGACGTCCTCCTTATTTGGGTGACTCTCGTCCAAAAAATTGGACACTATCTCCTAGACGAGCATGGCCCCAAGAAGGTGACCGTCCAAGTTTGGACGTTCTCCTTCTTTGGGTGACTCTCGTCCAAGAATTGGTTCTTGGACACCAATTCTTGGACGAGTAAGACACCAAGAAGGTGACCGTCCAAGTCTGGACGTTCTCCTTCTTCGGGTGACCCTCGTCCAAGAATTGGATACCAATTCTTGGACGAGCATGGTCCCAAAGAGGTGACCGTCCAAGTCTGGACGTTCTCCTTCTTTGGGTAACTCTCGTCCAAGAATTGGTGTATTCTTGGACGAGCGTGGGCCCAAGGAGGTGATCGTCCAAGACTGGACGCTCTCCTTCCTGGGGTGACCCACGTCCAAGAATTGGATGCCAATTCCGGACGAGCTCATATGGTCCTCGTCAAAAAAAAAAAAAAAAAAAAAAACCAATGTTTCCGCCCTTTTTTTGGCCGCTCTTTGCATACTCCTTCCACAGATTATCGTAGAATTGGGACATGCTGATTTCCCCGTCCAAGATGGTTTGAGGCGTTGTCACGGCCGAGTCCGAAAATACAAAAGAAAAAATATGTGTGTTTGTCATATGAGTTATGGACGAAGAGTTTTACTTGGATGATTTTAAATATACCTTTATCCTCAGCCAACCGCAAGCCGGCAGCGACCAAGAAGTCGTCTTGGTAAAACATTTCCTTAAAGGGTATCCAGTTAGACGGTCCCTTAAAAGATCGTGGCCGGGTCCGGAGTACTCCTTCACTCGAAGTACTCCACCACCTCCTCGTCAAATTCGTCCTCCCGGCTCCAGCCAAGACCGCTTCCGTCCGGTATTAGTGACGGATCTATTATAATATCTCGTAGCTCTCGTGACATAGTCGGCTGGGCGCCCGTAAAAAGATGAAATCGGCTTTCCAATCGTGCATCTTTGACGATTTCCCCAAGTGTCATGAAGCTCGGACGGTTGCGATCTTGAGCCATGCTCCGTCCATAGCCCCAGTACCTTAGACGCATAATGGATATGGGTAAAGGCTTGAAGGGAAAGGGCTAGGCCGCGTAGCTCGCAGACGGCAATAAATGTCAGGATGTTGTGCCAAGCGTTTGGTGCCAGCTGGTTATGGCCGATGTGGTAGTGCTGCAGCACTTGTTCTACGAAGTCGTGAAGAGGAAACCTCAATCCAGCATCTAAGGCCAGTTTATAGACGGCGAAATGGCTCCTGGGAGCACTCAGGATCGTCGCGTCGTTATTAGGAATGACAAAGGAGAAGCCCGGCATGGGCATGAAAGACGACAAGAAATTAGGGTCTGGTCCTAGTTTCTCTAACCACTTACGGTTAACTAAAATGAAGGCAGGATCAGAAAGGGGACCTAAACGTTTTCTAATCTCTGACGAGGTGGTAGAGGCCTCGTCTGATTCTTCGGCAGCCTCAGGATCGCTATCATTATTACCTTCGCCGATCTCCTCCATATCGGCGTCCCGGCCAGAAGTACTGGTGTCAGTTCTTATTTCTGAAGTCTCTGCATCATGGTCAAACGATGGCCTGTCCAAAGACTGAGCACTTTGGACCTCTCTTGCCTCATCTGGCACTCGTCCAGTCGATTCCTCCATATCCGAGCTATTTGATGGAATTATTACTTTTCGTCTTAGACGGGCCGTTTGCTTGACGCGCGCCAGATTACCCTGCACAGGTAAAGACTGGGTCGTCTGACTTTCTCGGCCAAAACTATGAAAAAATATGTACTCGGCCAGAAGAGGCCCAACTCTAGAATGTGCCGAAGAAGAAGTATCGGTTCTAGGGTCAAGACAAGCTCTTGGTCGGCTAGGATTATTTGACGAAGATGATTCCATTTTATTGATTTTAATTTCTAAGAAAAAATAAAGAATAAAGAAGAATAAAAGGATCAAAGAAACGATACCTGCTAAGAACGTCTGGGAAATTCGGTGAAGGATGCTGAAGCTGGACGATCTCTCTCTCTCTCTAGAAAATTGCAGAGCCTCTCTCTCTAGAAAAATTTGTTCGAGGTGTTAAATGATTGAATGTTTTCACACCAAGGATATTTATAGAGGAATAAGAAACCTGCGCAGCCGGTCAAGAATGACCGAAAAGGGAGTCCCACGGTCTAATATGACCGGTATAACACAAGAAAGGGCGCGTCATTTCCTTCATTTTGAATACACTACCTTCTGTATAACGGGCCGTAACCGTCAGACGGGCCAACAAAAAGCTACCTTGGGTAAAAGGGCATTAACCGTCAGACGGGCCAACAAAAAGCTACCTTGGGTAAAAGGGTATTAACCGTCAGATGGGCCAACAGTGAAAGCCCTTTTAGGGGCAAATGTTGTAGCCTAACATCTACGGCTCCCTTAACGACACATGGGCTCATCAGAGCCGTACACGTGTCATCCTATTTAAAATAAAAATGAGGCTTAATCTCTGGGCTATACTCAGTTGGGTAAAAGGATTGAATTTCTGGCCCAATAGTCAGAGCCCAGCAGTGCCAAATGGCTGAAGGAGAGTGGTTAATAGACATCCCCCAGTCATGTTCTGCCACGTGTCATAATCTGATTCCTCAGCCAATCAGAGGCCACTATTGTAAGTCAGTTTTTAAGGTTAGCTGTCAACTTGCTATCACTATAAATACCCCTGAAATCAGGAGAAAACACATTCAATGCAAACAGTGAAAAGTTACTCTGATAAAATTCTCTCTCACTTTCTCTTTCTATCTCTACTTTCTCTTACAACTCCTGATAACTGACTTAAGCATCGGAGGGGGAACCACCACCCAAACCTCCAGGGTGGGTCCCTTTGTGCAGGTTCGGGAGCTAAGCCAAGGCTAAGGATTAAGCTATAATTCAGGCATTGTTGCACAAGTCTCCATCTGAAGAACACTCAAGATACTAATTTACTTGCTCGACAAGGAAGCTAAGCCTACAGCTTACTTGTTGGACAAGTGGATAAAACAAATAGTACTCTATCACATTATTCGTATTAATTTTAACATTTACTTAAAACCATACCTAATATTATTAGTATTGATTAATATTAGTGTTGATTAATCCTTTTATCATTAGTATTTCATGGATTCTTTT
Organism: Beta lomatogona; assembly: GCA_947646795.1. Lineage (NCBI taxonomy): Eukaryota > Viridiplantae > Streptophyta > Magnoliopsida > Caryophyllales > Amaranthaceae > Beta > Beta lomatogona. The sequence continues at coordinate 73,187 of CANSNZ010000124.1, forward strand.
ATCAATAGAATTGTAATTTAAATACCAATTAAGGAACTCCTGAAATAGTAATTGGAGTAGTATATTGATCGATACTCATAATCAATAAATATATGGATTTTTCTACGTAGTGCATGCCCCTGTATTTTATGAAATTTCTATGTTGTACCCAACCTTTTTGAATATTCCACATTGTACCCCCTAAACTCTATAAATGTCACACCAAAATACCCTTACGAATAGAAAATCGTATCCTAAACATCACTTAGCCTTGAATTTCTCAGATCATATATATATCCAATACCTTATACCTCAACCAACTAACAAGGCTAACAAAATTTACTGTTTGATATTTTGTATAGGGTATTTTGTTTAGCGTTTAGAAAGCTTAAGGGAACAATGTGAAATTTCGAAAAGACTGAGTACAATATAGAAATTTCGTAAAACACAGGGTACAACGACTTAATTTGACTTTGGTTGATCGACTTATCCCTTCATTAGACCATATATATATTTCACGAAACACAGGAAAAAGATAAGCAAACGAGAGAAAGAGGGTAAGACTTTAGCGTTGAAAATCTCAGTTTCACACTCGAGCTCTCTCTAAATTTGTGTATCCATTGGAGAGAAAAGGCGGAGAATGGCCGGCAATAGGAATCGATCTCGGAACTACGTACTCATGCGTGGGAGTTTGTGTAGAGAATTAACTGGGCTAAATCTGATGCCCTTGTTATTGATTAACCAGTAATATTTATAATACATATTAGACTAACTCCAGTTGAAATAGAAAACCTAACAAACAAAGGATTATCCTAAGAGATAATATAATAGGAATAGAAATAGGAATACATATAGGAAAACCTATCCTAACACCCCCTCAAGTTGGAGCATGGGGATCAAGAATGCCCAACTTGCTAAGTGAAGCATCGAATTGTGTCTTGCCGAGAGCCTTGGTGAAAATGTCAGCTAGTTGTGCATGAGTAGTAACATAGGATGGAGCAATGAGACCATCATGGATAGCATCTCGAACAAAGTGACAATCCACCTTAATGTGCTTTGTACGTTCATGAAAAACAGGGTTATTGGCAATATACATAGCAGACTGACTATCACAAAATAAAGGGATGGCTTTGGGATGTGCAACGCCCAAACTTAAGAGAAGACCTTTCAACCATATTAATTCACAGGTAGCAGCAGCCATGGAGCGATACTCAGCTTCGGTTGAAGAGCGGGAGACAGTATGTTGCTTCTTTGTCTTCCACGAAATAGGAGAATGGCCTAGAAAAACAAGCCAACCTGTGAGAGAACGGCGAGTAATAGCACAATAGTGTTGAGATCATCACCAATGATCAAGGCAATAGAACGACGCCGTCTTGGGGCATTCACTCAAACTGAGCGCCTTATCAGTTATCAGTGATTCTGCCAAAAATCAAGTCGCTGTTAACCCTTTCAACACCATCTATGGTCATTTTTTTTTCTTTAGAAAATACTCCTTAGATAAAAGTGGTTAATAAATAATGATAACTAAAAGACTAGAAGTGTGTATGCAGTTATTCACCAATCCATGCAGTATTATGAGTTAAATTATTGGCTTTGTCTAGAGCTGGCAATTGGGTTGTGTCGTGTTCTTGTTAACCACGGGTCAAACCCCCTTAACCCTAACTGTAAAGTAAGATGTAATTTTTTTTGATTTGTATGGAGAAGTGTCATACTAAATTAGAACTTGCACGGCGACCTAGTTACACATGCAAAAGATAGAAACTTACCACTAGATCAAGTACTACTTGGTAAGGTATGGACATGTATGCATGTGAGGCAGAGGGACGGACATGTATACGTCAAACTATTGTTTTTTTTTTTTACTAGCACTTGTATTTCCTAATTATTTTTTGGAGATTGATGTGATATTGAAAATTTTATTACCCTATTGAAGTTGAAGAACCTATAAAACAGTCTCCCTTGTGGATTTTCAGAGCTAATTACAATCTATAATTTTTATAACGGAAAAAAGCTTTGAGATAGTTGTATTAGCACTTAGCACCATGAAGTAGTAGAAGGCTAGAAACTTCACTGAAGTAACTTTCAGTTTTAACGCTTTAGAAAGTCTTATAATGACTTTCAATTGTTACTATACAACCATGCGCATTTCGTGGTAGCTAGCTCGAAGGCGCCATCATATATCAGTCGATTGTAGACACCCTTTGTGATAATTATAAGATGTTATGCTTGTGTTATGTAATCTATGTTTCATATTGTGCTTGCTTTAACAATTTCTTTATTTTGCAATCATCTTTGCTAGCTACCACAATCAGATCAATTCCAATTTTCTTTTTCGCATTTGTTAACATCTTTCTTGAAGTTCATGTTCTTCTTTTTCAACTGTAAAACAGATGCAAAGAGGTTAATTGGTCGGAGATTCACAGATGAAACAGTGCAGAATGACATTAAATTCTGGCCCTTTAAGGTTCTTTCATGTCCTTATAAAGACAATAGCCTATGATTGTGGTCACATACAAGGGTGAAGAATTCAGCCGAAGAGGTATCCTCCATGGTCCTCGCGAAGATGAAAGAAACTGCAGAAGCCTACCTTGGCACTGAAGTAAAAAATGCTGTCATCACTGTCCCATCACTGTCCCTGCTTACTTTAATGATTTACAACGACAAGCAACCAAAGATGCTGGCACAATTGCAGGGATTAATGTCATGCGTATCATCAACGAGCCAACAGCTGCTGCCATTGCATATGGTCTTGAAAAGAAGGTTTTAGACATCAATAAGGCTGCAAGAAATGTGCTTGTTTTTTATCTTGGTGGTGGAACTTTTGATGTTTCCTTGGTAACCATTGATAAGGATTCATTTGAGGTTAAAGCTATTAGTGGAAACACTCACTTGGGTGGAGGGGACTTTGATAACAGATTGGCAAACCATCTTGTGGCAGAATTTAGGAGGAAACACAATCAGGATTTAAGTGGAAACCCGAGAGCTCTTGCGAGGTTGAGGCAAAGAGGATACTTTCATCAACCTTTGAGACTACCATTCAATTGGATTGCCTTCATAATGGTATCGATTTCTATCTAACCATACCCCGTCCTCGATTTGAGAAATTGAATATGGACTTATTTAAAGAGTGTATGGATACTGTTCAAGTGTGTTTGAAGGATGCCAAGATGGAAAAGACGAGTATCGATGACATTGTTCTTGTGGGTGGGTCAACTAGGATCCCCAAGGTTCAACAGCTTTTGCAGGATTTCTTTAATGGAAAGGAGCTCTGCAAAAGCCTTAACCCAGATGAGGCTGTTGCCTATGGGGATGCCATTCAAGCTGCCATCTTGAGTGGGGTAAGACATAGCCAATGCTTTTTGCTTGTGGATGTCACTCCTTTATCACTTGGCATTGAAGTTCATAGTGGTGACTGAAGGATTTTGTCCTCGATCAAGTGTAACAAACTAAATGTATATGGACAAATTATAAAGATAATATATTCAATAATATTAGGTGACCGCAACGTTTTGCTAGAAGCTAATTGCGGTTGGTTGGGCTAGTATATTTAGGCCAACTACTAATATGTATTGGGTCCTATGAGGTCACACAATGTGACAACCCTTGGATATTACCCAAATCCATTTGTGAAATGGGTTGGGCGGTTTTTATGATTGATGGAAGAGTTGTAACTCATGAGTTTATTAGGCTCATAATGTATGACATTATGAGGCAAAATAAAGCCTCATGAATCACCTCTTTTGTAACCACATTATATAATGATATGGGGGTTACAAAGGAGAGTGTGATTACATTATTCTTGGTAGAGAAAATCTGATTTTCTTTGCTCCTCTTCCTCTCCTCATTTTCGGCCATCACACCTCAAAAGCAAGAGATTTATTCTCTCTTCCGTACTAGCATACGTGGTGATCTAAGGGTTGTTCGTGGACCAACACTAGAGGAACGGCGATTGACGTTCTAAGGATCTCTACTAGAAGGCTAGAGGTGAAAGTGGAATTCACGCATCAAGAGGTATATTCTACACTCTTAATAGATTCATGTTAATTTATGCAAAGATCTTGGTGTTAGATGTTTGAGTATGTGACACTCATTTTCCGCATTAAGCATCTAAATTCCTACAGTGGTATCAGTTAGCCTATTTGCATAGATTAATGTGATCATGTTGATGCATGTTTTCCTTTATTTTAATTCATTTAGGGGAGGGTATTAGCATGAGGATATTGTTTGCATGATTAAAATTGGATTTTAATCTAGTGGGAGTATAAAAGTTGTTTATACATTTTCGATACATATATAATTGTTATATTATTTCATGTTTTAGTTAAGTTGTTAATTAGAATATGATGTATATATATATATATGTATGATTCATGATTTGCATGCTTTGAAGTTTTTATGCTTAATTTGATTATGTATAATTTCATGGCATGAATTCTTGAATATGAGGCCTAGTATGATTTAGTTATGCATAAAAGTGTTTTAGTGTATAAAGAAAATCATACGCATTTCGATTAAAATTGCCTGAATTGAAATCGGAAAAAACGGAAGAAGTAAGCTTCTCGCAAATCGCGACGAGCATCGCGAGTCGCGACGAGCATCGCGGGTCGCGACCACTGGTCGCGAGTCGCGACCTAGATCGCGGGTCGCGAGCAGTGTTCTGCCTCGCTTGGCTCGTTTGCTTTTTCAACGGATAAAAACTTTAAAGATCCGTTTATCCCTTAATGCATATTAAGTAGTTATTATGCTTGGTATCCTATGCTAATGCTTAAATGAATTAAAATTATGATGGAAGTTTCATTTTATGACATTTAATTTTATGTTAGGATGTTAGTTTTAATAAGTTGATTAATTCTTACATGTTAGTGTTTGTGATTAAATGTCATGCAATGATTTTATGTTTTAATATGATTAAAATATATGTGGTACCTTAAAGTGCTTATATATTTTCCTTTAAATCTAATAGTTGATTAAATTTGTTAGATTAATATTATAATGCTCTTGAGAGATAAATTCTAATATGATTGAATTTGTCTAAAGGTACTAACCATTTAATTTAATATGAGATTAAATTTGGTTGATGTTATTATGTTTTAAAGTTGTTGAAGCATAATAATTTATTTTAATAGTTGATTAAAATGCATGTTTTATATATATGATATAATAATTGCATGCGGTGACTAGTATGGCCCAAACTTGGATAGAAAATACGATCTGCGTATCGTGAATGTATTTTTGTAATCTAAATACGATCTATGCATCGTTGGTATTTTTGTAATATTAGTTTAAATTTTCAAAAATTATTCAAGTTGAAGTGATTCAAAGATGGAGATCCGATGTTTTTTTTATTTCCATGGAGCACAAGGATGTAGATCCAAGGTGGTTCAAGGATGGATGCCTTAAAGAGTAGTCTTTAGGGTTAGGGGCCATACTAGGATCACATTTTATTTTATGCATTTAAATATTACTTTTGAATGCTTTCTAAGTTTTATTATGCATGTGATTTATTTTTGCAATGAGTTCACTAGTAATTAAATCACATAATAATTTACTTAGGTCCCTAAAGCTAATATTGGGTAATTGCTTTTCCAAATAAACATCTACTAAAATCTTGATCGTTAGTAATAGGTTCTGCCAAAGCAGAGTGTTACTTCCAATCTTGGGCTAAGTAGAGTAAATTTCCGAAATTTGCATGTTTAGTTTGGTTTGGCCCAACAAAATCATCAAAACGGTTTTGGATTTTGAAGCAAAGGGTTGGGTTTTTGTGTTTGGGTGACAAGTTCTGTCTAGGATTAGGAAGGCTTTCCCCAACGTTGTGGGTAACTTCCTTACCTGGGAACTTTCATCACCTTAGCAATCACCCATCAACTAAGAATTACAATTGTTGTAATTAGTAAAGGAGTTTACTTACCTTTTAAAATTTGGTTTTAAGTTGAGGCCAAAGTCCACTTATAAATCACGTTTGATAGGATCTTAGAATCACTTGATTCAAAAGGGACACATTTAAAATTGGTCAAGTGCATAGCTTTTATTTTAAAGTGTTTAAAATTTGTTAAAAGCTATTATGATAAACATACTCATTACTTTTGCATCTTCTATGTAGATATCATGTCTGGTAACAACAATAATTCACCTTTTTAACTTACGTTCAATCCTTGAAAAGGATAAGTTGAACGGGAACAACTTCCTTGATTGGGAAAGGAATCTCGAGAATTGTTCTTAGATCCGAAGGTCGAGAGGATGTTCTTGAAACCCCGATCCCGGTTTTAACGACCACCTCTACTGAAGCCGAGAAGGCGGCCCATAAGGCCATTGCAGAAAGGTCGGTAATTGTTACTTGCCTTATGCTCGCGGCTATGGAACCAAGCCTGCAAAAGAGGTTTGCAAGCTTGGATGCCTGCAGTATTATCCGACACTGAAAACCATGTTTCAAAGAAGCAAGCTCCTGGATAGAGAGGTATGAAACTCACAAGGCTATTCTTGAGTGTGCGTTAGTCGAAGGCAAGCCAGTCGCCACTCATGTCTTTGAAATGATTGGTTATTTCGAGACAATGGAGAGGTTGGGCTTTCCTTATAGCCAAGAGTTGGCTACTGACATCATACTACACTCACTTCATGAAGGCTTCAACCACTTTAGGTTGAACTTCAATATGAATGGGGTGTCGAAAACCCTTGCCGAGTTACATGGGATGCTCATAACTGCCGAGCAAAACATCTCTGTTGCACCTAAGAAGGAAGTTCTTATGGTTCAAAAGGGAAAGGGTTTTAAGAAAGAATGGGCTGGCAAGAAAAAGCAAGACAAGGGCAAGCAAGTTGCCGCTAAGACTCGCCGATAAGCCACATGCAAAGGCAAAGCCAAAGGTGGCCGCAAATGCCAAGTGCTTCCATTGTGGTCAAATTGGCCATTGGAGGCGTAACTGCCCGAAGTATTTGAATGATAAGAAGTCTGGGGCTTCTTCTTCAGGTATCTATGTCATTGACATTAATTTAGCAACATCTACTTCTTGGGTATTTGATACCGGTTGTGTTTCTCACATTACTTCGAATGTGCAGGGACTAAGAAGGAGTAGAACCTTGGCTAAAGGGGAGGTAGAACTGCGCGTTGGAAATGGTGCAAGGGTTGCGGCCGTTGCGGTTGGGACTTATTGTCTACCTTTGCCTTCCGGTTTAATATTAGAGCTTAATAACTGTTATTATGTTCCCGCTATTACCAAAAACATTATTTCTATTCCAGTTTTGGATAATGAAGGGTTTTCATTTACAATTGAGAAAGGTTGTTTCTCTGTTTATTTGAATTCAATGTTTTATGCCATTGCTAAAAAGTCTAATGGTCTATATTTCCTAGAGTTAGACAAAGATGTCCTTAACATAGACAAGAAAAAACATAGATCAAGCGATACTAATCCTACTTACTTATGGCATTGTCGTTTAGGACATATAAACGCGAAACGCATTCAGAAGTTACATAAAGATGGACTTCTAACATCTTTTGACTTTGAGCCATTTGATGTATGTGAATCATGTTTAATGGGTAAAATGACAAAGTCACCTTTTACTGGAAAGGGTGAAAGGGCCGTTGATCTATCGGGTCTAATACATAGTGATGTGTGTGGACCAATGAGCACAAAAGCTAGGGGAGGGTTTGGATACTTCATTACTTTTACCGATGATTTAAGTAGATATGGATATGTCTATTTAATGAAGCATAAGTCGGAATCATTTGAAAAATTCAAAGAATTCCGTAATGAAGTCCAAAACCAACTTGGCAAAATAATTAAAGCACTACGATCCGATCGTGGTGGTGAGTATTTGAGCCAAGAGTTTAGTGATCACTTGAAGAGTTGTGGAATTCTTTCCCAACTCACTCCGCCTGGAACACCTCAGTTGAATGGTGTATCCGAAAGGAGGAACCGAACTCTACTTGATATGGTTCGGTCTATGATGAGTTTTGCCGATCTTCCCATCTCTTTTTGGGGATATGCTCTCGAAACCTGCTACTTTCACACTTAATAGAACTCCATCAAAGGCAGTAGAAAGAACACCATATGAGATGTGGAGTGGAAAAACTCCAAGTTTGTCTTTTCTACGGATTTGGGGTTGTGAGGTTTATGTAAAACGTTTACTTTCGGATAAACTCGCCCCTAAATCGATAAGTGTTTCTTTGTGGGTTATCCCAAAGAGACCAAGGGCTATTACTTCTACCATCGACCGAGGGCAAAGTGTTTGTTGCTCGTCGTGGTGTCTTTTTGGAAAAGGATTTTATTTCCAAAAAGGCAAGTGGGAGTAATATATTTCTCGAAGAGGTTCGAGAAAAGCAACAAATGGACATAGTTCAACCTATGTTAGAGTCGAAGCACAAGTGCCAACCGTGGAGCTTGAAGTAATTCCTCCTTTAGAGGAATCTTCTCCCATAATCGACCAAGTGTTGGAGGATGTGCATTCCGTACACGAACCTCCTACTGTCCCACTCGAATCTAATTCGTGCGAAAATTCTCAAATTGTTGAGAAGAAAATTTCTCCTGTTGCAGCCCCTCGTAGGACTAGTAGATCAAGAATACCAAACAAGAAGTTTGTTGATTTCTTGTTAACCGAAAGTTCTGAGATAATGATCTTAGAATTTGAGGAACCTACTACCTACAAGCAAGCTTTGATGAGTGAAGACTCCGAAAAATGGCTTGAAGCCATGAGGTCCGAAATGGCATCTATGTCTGAAAATCAAGTATGGGACTTGATGGATTTGCCCGATGGGGTTACACCTATTGGTTGCAAATGGGTTTTCAAAGTGAAAACAGACAAGGATGGTAACGTTCAGGTTTACAAAGCAAGATTGGTTGCAAAAGGGTTCAAGCAAGTTCATGGTATAGACTATGACGAAACCTTTTCACCAAGTAGCAATGCTTAAATCCATTCGGATACTCCTAGCGATTGCTTGCCTTCTATGATTATGAGATTTGGCAGATGGATGTCAAAACCGCTTTCTTGAATGGATTCTTGAAAGAGGATGTGTATATGACACAGCCGGAAGGTTTTATGGATCCAGAATATCCTAGGAGGGTATGTAAGCTTCAAAAGTCCATTTATGGATTGAAGCAAGCATCCCGGAGTTGGAATCTTCGTTTTGATGAGGCAATCAAACTGTTTGGTTTTCTCAAAAACGGAGAAGAGTCTTGTGTTTACAAGAAGGAAAGTGGGAGTAACATAGTTTTCTTGGTCTTATATGTAGATGACATACTTCTCATAGGAAACGACATTCCCATGCTTGAGTCAGTCAAGGAATGGTTGAAGAGTTGTTTTTCTATGAAAGACCTTGGAAACGCTGAGTACATTTTGGGGATCAAGATCTATAGGGATAGGTCTAAGAGGATGATTGGACTTAGCCAAAGAACTTATATAGATAAGATCGTTACTAAGTTCAATATGGAAAACTCTAAAAGAGGTTTTCTACCCATGCAACATGGTGTTTCGCTTAGCAAGACTCGGTGTCCTTCCGGACCTCGATGAGATTAAGCGAATGAGTAATGTTCCTTATGCGTCGCCTATAGGGTCCATTATGTACTCCATGATTTGTACTCGCCCAGATGTTTCATATGCCTTGAGCATGTGTAGCAGATTCCAATCAAATCCAGGTGACGCACACTGGAGTGCAGCTAAGAATATCCTAAAGTACTTACGAAGGACTAGGGATAATTTCTTAGTATATGGAGGTGAAAGTGAATTAATTGTTGAGGGTTACACAGATGCGAGCTTCCAAACTGACAAAGATGATTTCCGATCCCAATCTGGTTTCATCTTTTGTCTAAATGGAGGGGCAAGTGAGGTGGAAAAGTTCAAAGCAAAGTACCGTCGCCGATTCTACAAATGAAGCCGAGTACATTGCTGCGGCAGATGCAAAGAAAGGAAGCCGTTTGGATGAAGAAGTTCATTCCGGAGCTAGGAGTAGTGCCTAGTGTTGGAGATGGTATTGTTTTACATTGTGATAACAATGGTGCCATAGCTCGTCTAAGGAACCAAGATCACATCAAAGGTGTAAACATGTACTTAGGAAGTTTCATCTCATTCGAGAAATCGTTGAGAGAAAAGATGTAATAGTTAGCAAAGTTCATACGGATAGCAATGTCGCCGATCCTTTGACTAAACCATTGCCTCGGCCTAAGCATGAGAGTCATACTAGGGCTATAGGACTTAAGCATGTAGGAGAGTGGCTTTGATTATGTACTATTTATTTTAATTAGTTCACGATTATAGTTACTCTTGTGATATGTTTGGTTATGTTTATCAATAAAAGGTTATGTTCTTATTTAATCTTGGTTTAGTATTAAATAAAACGTTCAAAGTATTTTATAACGTTTGATAGGATTGTCAAATATGTGATTTGACAAATGAAACCCTATCCAGTGAACAGGAGTTATAATTTACCTTTGTCCCTAGTTCGAATCATTGAAATTGAACGTAAATGATTCCGTTTGATGGACTAGATTGCAAGTTGATTGATAGCGCAGTTTCATGGGCTATGGGGACATCGAGATGTCTAGTCATTTGCATAGGCGTGTATAGTTGATACACGTTGGGCAGACCTAGTGGGAGTTCTCTAAAAGGTTTATGAGAATCTCATTAATATATTTAGTGGATTCCTTAGACATGAGTATGACACTATTCTTACTTAAGGATTAGTATGTTTTTGACACTTGCAAAACGTCGTGCCGTAAAAGGAGGCTATAAAAGCAGTGATCGGAACTCGCTACGAATTGAGTGGGAGTTTTGGTTATACAAGACTGGATAAAGTCCTCCTAAGAGTTAGGATTGGTGTCTTGGCCTCTTGAAGAGCGAGAACTGAAAATGCATGGCCGTGCTCAAATGGATTAAGGAGTTAATCATTTGTTTCGACGATTCGAACTCGGATTTCAAGAAACAACTTGAATATTGGTATGGTTTACATACGATGTTACCATGTCATCAAGTTAGACATTAAGCGACTTAAGGAATTTGAAGGTTACACACTTGTTCTTAGACAAGTGGGAGATTGAAGGATTTTGTCCTCGATCAAGTGTAACAAACTAAATGTATATGGACAAATTATAAAGATAATATATTCAATAATATTAGGTGATCGCAACGTTTTGCTAGAAGCTAATTGCGGTTGGTTGGGCTAGTATATTTAGGCCAACTACTAATATGTATTGGGTCCTATGAGGTCACACAATGTGACAACCCTTGGATATTACCCAAATCCATTTGTGAAATGGGTTGGGCGGTTTTTATGATTGATGGAAGAGTTGTAACTCATGAGTTTATTAGGCTCATAATGTATGACATTATGAGGCAAAATAAAGCCTCATGAATCACCTCTTTTGTAACCACATTATATAATGATATGGGGGTTACAAAGGAGAGTGTGATTACATTATTCTTGGTAGAGAAAATCTGATTTTCTTTGCTCCTCTTCCTCTCCTCATTTTCGGCCATCACACCTCAAAAGCAAGAGATTTATTCTCTCTTCCGTACTAGCATACGTGGTGATCTAAGGGTTGTTCGTGGACCAACACTAGAGGAACGGCGATTGACGTTCTAAGGATCTCTACTAGAAGGCTAGAGGTGAAAGTGGAATTCACGCATCAAGAGGTATATTCTACACTCTTAATAAATTCATGTTAATTTATGCAAAGATCTTGGTGTTAGATGTTTGAGTATGTGATACTCATTTTCCGCATTAAGCATCTAAATTCCTACAGTGACATGAGTGTTTTGATTCCAAAGAACACCCCAGTCCCAACAAAGATGGAGCGGGAGTACAGAACTGCTATGGATTATCAATCTTCCGTGCCTATTAATGTTTTTGAGGGTGAGGGACTCATTGCCAAGGATAACAATTGCTTGGGTACGTTTAATATTTCCGGCCTTCAGCCTGCCCCGAAACATGTTACGAGGATTAAGGTGTCCTTTGATATTGATGCAAATGGCATCTTGACGGTGATAGCAGAGGAGCAAGGTACTGGGAACAAGAATCAAATCACCATCACCAACTATAGTGGGAGGTTATCAAGTGAGGAAATTGATAGACTGGTGGAAGAGGCCAAGAAGTTCAGGGAAGAAGATTTGGAACAGAAAAAGGTGGCTAAAGTTAAATTTAACTTAGAGAACTATATCAACAATGTGTATGGTATAGTGAATGGTCACATGGGGAGGAAGATTGTGGAGCAGGACAAGAGAATGCTAGAGAATGTCCTCGAACGGGCTACCCAGTGGCTGGATTGGAATTGCCATCTCTGCGAAGCTTCTAAGTTTGAGGAAATATTGAATGAACTCAAAAACATTTGTGACCATGTCATTGCTGCAGTATACCTGGACAGTGCTGATTTGGGAGGTAACGTCCCCAAAATAGAGCCAATCTAAAATGCAGAAATTGGTTTTGTTCAACTCTGATAGACAACAATTCTATATGCTGCTTGTGCTTTAGTGGTTCATATTCTAATATACTTCCTTCGTAACATTAAGTGCAACAAGGGTATCATTTGTGAGGTATATAAAATATTCATTTGTTGCGTTTATTTTGTTAGTAGTTTTGGATTTAGTCCTTTTGCATTGTACTGTTGTGACTTGTGACAATTAAAAGGACATGCTTCATGGTAGCTATCACAGACTTATTTACAGTATTTCGATTTTAATCTAGCAGCTTTATGTTGCTTAAAGGGTTGTTAATCGATAACTAGTTGGGAGCGCGATATTCAGGTGTCTTCATATGGATCATCTCCTGTATTGATGGCTCTAAATATGTGGTTGATTGCACTATGCTAATATGCATCCCAATTTCATATGCTACAGCACTATGCTAAAAGCTGTTGTGAAGATTTATGATCAATTGATCATATGCTCCATGAGACACTCTGGCAAACTGACATAAGTTTTATGGAATTATCAAAGAAGTCTCATTAAGTGGTTGAGTGAATGAGCATAACAACATCTGATCAAAACTTGATCGTTTAGCTTAATTCGACAAAAATCCAAGAAAAGTCATTGTCTCAACTGTCGTATTTATAGACAGATCCAACATGAAAGGACCTAACTTGGACAGACCAATCAATTATATAAGGTGGCAGTCCTCTTCAATTTCTATTCAATTTTTTGTTTGAACTTGTACAATGATCCATATTTCAAAATATTATACCGTTATTTTGGCAATTTTTGTCAATTTCAACAAGTAAATCATACTAAATTTTGTATCTACACTTCAAGTACTACATATACCAAAGTAACAACATATAAATTATAAATTGATCATAGTAATTACTCATCGCTCACTAAATGTAGGACACGTAACGACCCCTGGTGTCGCCCGAGTTAATCACTTGTGAGATACTCTAGAAGAGGTTGATTGACATTATAATTCATCATGTGGTGTCATTGAATTATTTGAATATGACAAACCACTACAATTTTTTGACCATAGATTCCACAACCTTTATTTTAATATACGATATTCTTTTATAATTTTAGGGAGTCAAACTGAAATGGTTGAGGGGTACGTGCACTGAACTTTGTTTTATAGATGATGCATGATTTGAGCATATTTTATCATCATAGATGTGGGAAGGCACAATCGTTTCCGCTGATAACGGCATTTTCATTACATTCCCTCCAAAAAAGTCTTAGATCAAAGCAGTTTCTTACAATTTTTCTTCCAAAACTACAACTTTTTTGACTTTTTGATCTGTTTTTCTAGTACATTTTCTTCATTTGTACTCATTTTCATCCCCTAAATTTCTTCTGACTTTTACTTCCAACTATTTTTGGTACATTGAAATCATAATGGTGCTAGGAAAAAAGAAGAAAAAAGGAATTTCTTTACAAGTAGACTACATTGTTAGCATTTTAGAAATCAAACCTTGGCCACCTTCAGTAGCATTATGTTCAGTACAAACAGTACTAATCCAATGGGAAAATGGTGATCAAAATTCCGGGTTTTTACCTCCAGGAGTTCCTTCTCTTAATGGTTTCGACGATGGAAAAATCGAGTTCAACGAGTTCTTTAAGCTTCCTGTCACATTAACAGGGAAAAACAACCAAAGTTTTCAGAAGAATAGCTTAGAGTTTCATTTGTATGAGCCAAAAAAAGATAAAGCAGTAAAAGGTCAACTTTTGGGAAGTGCTGTAATTAATCTGGCAGAATATGGGATTATCAGAGATGTCCAGACTATAATTACTCCAATTATTATTACTAAAAAGGTTTCTAAAGGTACTAGTAGTCAGCCTCTTCTTTATGTTCAAATCCAACCTTTTGATAATGAAGGGATTGAATCTGTTTTAAGAATGATGAGTGAGCAATGTGATGATGATTCTGAGTTCACTTCTTTGACTGATGATGATGATGGTACCTCGATTTCTTCGAGGTCTATGAGTTTTCAGGCTGGGAGTTCGTCGTTTCAGGTCGATGAAATGCTTAACTTTGTCAATGTACGTATTTTTAATGTTACATATATTAAGCTTTCTAGTTTTCTGAATGCAAAAAGATAGCAAAATAGCTGTTTCTACTGCTGTATATGTAGCCATGTAGCTGTAGGTAATATGCTATTTTGTTGTCTATTTTCTTTTGCATTATTTGTGATGGTAAATTCACTACATGACCATCATTTTCTTTGTATATTAAGCATGATCATGCAATGGATGAGGAAAAATATAATATCTGTTAGGATGCGTTCTTTTCACCTGATCTTTATATGAACTTTTTGGGCCTAATAAAGTCATATGTTGCATGTATTAGAAAACAGAGGAAGTATGCATTATGTTTTCAAGTTTTCGAATGATAAAAGATGCCAAAGTAGTTTTTTATTCTGATTATTATGTATGCAGTGCTAATTTATGTTTAATTTCTTCTGATAGATAGTAAATAAATTCATCTCATGACCTTGCAATGGAATACAAAAACAAGTGTATCTTCTGGGCTTTATTCTTTTCGCTTGATCGGATTCCTCTTATCTGAACTTTTTGGCCTGTGTCTGAACTAAACTAGCTCTTATTTGAGTTAGTCTATCTTGAAACAAGGTGAAAAAGACCCCAAAATGACATTGCATTTGTTGTTGAATCATTAATTTAATGCATAAACCATATATTATCATACACTGGAAGGCTATGTGTAAAGCTCTATGAATCATGTTGTTACATCATATAAAGAGGCAACAAAGTTTATTGTGCTCCTGATTAACATAGAGGAAAATAGCCTCATGAGCTCAAACCTCAAAATTTCAGGTGGGTCTAAACTCAGACCTAGTGGGTGCTCCAGAGGTACAGGAAACTGGAAAGGATGGCAGAAGATCGATAGAGAACAAAGAACATGCGCAAAGTGGGGAGGATGATTGGGGATCAGGAAGAAGAAGCTCAGAGAGCAATAATGTGTTTGGCAAATTCTCAGAAGTTGCAACAACAAGAAAACAGACCTCTAGAAGTATCAGTACTCTAAAATTTGGCAAAAAAGGGCTTGATTTACATGGTCTTGGTGATAAGTTAAAGCACATAAAATCTGTCAGACTTCCTACTGATTCTCCAAGAGCAACCGGTCCTCCAATTCCTTTGCATTTATTTGACAAGTCGAAGGAAGAAAGTTCTGTAAAAGAGGTACAAGTTGACACAAAAAGTCAGGAAAAAAGTGATAAGAAAGATAAGAAGAATATAAAATCTGACACTAAAGCTGAATTTGAGTCTAAAATAAAGATGTTAGAGGAAGAGTTGAGAGAAGCTGCTGCACTTGAGATTGGAGTGTACTCAGTAGTAGCTGAGCATCTGAACTCCAAAAGGAAGGTCCATGCACCAGCTCGAAGGCTTTCAAGGTTTTACCGACATGTTTGTAGAGCGGAATCACAAGCTAACAGAGCAAGTTCTGCTAGGACCATTGTTTCAGGACTTGTTATGGTTTCTAAGGCTTGTGGAAATGATGTTCCAAGGTATGAAGTTAACCATGCATGTGAAATATTCTAAGCATGACGATTTCTCTCAATTTCAACTTGTACGTTCTTTTGATTTCAATGCTGCTGTTCTTTTGATTTCAATGCTGCTGTTCTTTCTTTTCACCTTAAGAAAAAGAAGTTTTAGGAAGGATAGGGTGGATAAGTACCATTAAGTTCAAATTAGCTAAGGGCTTCCCGTTCAATTATTGGCTAGAATACGTTTTGATGTGTTCAGATAAGTTATAAGTTGGATTAAGTTCAAATTCCCTAAGGGCTACCCGATTTCAATTAGTATCTGAAATAAGTTTTGATGAGTTCGGATAAGTCATAAGCTGGATTAAGTTCAGATAAAGTGATAAACTCCATCAAGTTCAGACGAGCGTTTGTAGGATGTTAGGAACCACATGATCTTCTTCTAAACTATTTGGATTGAACTTGAATGCTAGTCAAGATGATCATATAAATTCAAATAAATATTAAGGTGTTCATGTAAGTTTAGATAAGTGTTTTTCAGGTGTTAACCGCCAAGTCAACTGTCATTAGCATTTGCATGAGATGAAGTTTTGACAGTTAAGAGGATGTTAGAGACCACATGATCTGTATGCTAGTCAATGACTCAATATAATAATACGTCCTTGATTTGGGACATTTTTTCTCTAATAAACAGGTTAACTTTCTGGTTATCAAATGCAATAATACTGAGAGCTATGGTGAGCCAGATTACCGAAGAGATTCCTCCTCCGGCTGAGCCAAGTATCACTACTGAGACTAAATCTGGGAGAAAGAAGTCAGATAAGAAAACTCCCTTAAACGACTCAATAGATAACTTGGGTGATTGGGAAGACCCACGTACATTCGTCATGGCATTAGAGAAGGTCGAAGCCTGGATCTTCTTTCGGATTGTTGAGGGCTTATGGTGGCAGGTTTTGCCTAATTCCTTCTGATTTCTCGATGCATTTATGTCATTTTATCTTCTTTTTATGAGATGATTTTTATCACTTATTTTCTGTGTTACCAGAGCTTTACACCCCATATGCAACCAACAAAGAAGAAGAAAGGGAAAAGGCTAACCACAAGAAAAACTCAGAGATGGAAATATGGTTTAGGGGATCAAGAGCAAGGGAGTTTTTCTACTGAGCTTTGGAAGAAAGCCTTCCAGGATGCTTGTGAACGGCTTTGTCCCATTCGAGCTGGTGGTCATGATTGTGGTTGCTTGCCAATGTTGTCAAGAATGGTACTTTGTTTCTCTGTTTCCATTGGTTGTTCAATAATATCAAAACCAAAACCACCATGCACATCTTCAAGCTAAACTAGTATAGTAGCTCGTGAGTTGTATCAAAGATCGGAGTTTAAAACAATCGAGCATGATTAGTCTTAAAGCCTCCTCTCTGCAGCTAAACAGAGAATTACTACAGATTAATCATAATCATATGTTAGTTGGTGTGTGTTACTAGGACAGTAGGACTCAGCTACTTGTGTCTGAGCTCTTGACTCGAGGGTTGGACACAAGTACTTGAGGTAACAAGAAGGGTGCGAGTAGCATATCTAACTATTAAAAGTGAGCCATTTCCCTCCTTCCTTACCCAGTGACAATTTTGCTTTCAGGTAATGGAGCAGTTAGTAGACAGATTAGATGTTGCGATGTTCAATGCCATTCTTCGAGACTCAGAAGAAGAGATGCCAACGGATCCAATGTCCGACCCCATCAGTGAACTTAAAGTTCTTCCCATTCCTGCAGGAAAATCAAGTTTTGGTGCTGGTGCTCAGCTTAAAAATGCTGTTAGTATTTTACAGTATCTTAACCTCCTGTTATCTTTGCTCCGAGTTCTTGCAGAATGATAAAATGACATGGAAGCTAGTGCTTGATTTATTCTTCTTTCATTAGGTTGGAAGCTGGTCAAAATGGCTCAGTGACTTCTTTGGTCTTGAAGAAGACGAGCCACCTAAAGATCAGGATGCATCCAATGAAGAAGCTGTTGTCAAGGCCTTCCATCTACTTAATGCATTGGGTGATCTGATGATGCTTCCACTTGGAATGCTTTCTGATGCCACCATAAGAAAGGAGGTGAGCAAAATCCTTGAACAAATAAAATAACCATAAACTCATTCTGCATATATCGGGCTTGTCCCTTCTCATGCACCAAAAGAGAAAAAAAATTACTCTGTCTGTCTCAGAATAGTTGCTCCGATCACCTTATAGAGAGAAAAAAGTTAATGGACAAGTGTAGGACAGAGAAAAAAGCAACCATAAAGCAACGAAGCAAGCAAACTAATGAAGTTTATAGGGATCATACCATAGCTAAACACAGAACCAATTTGCATTAGTTGCCATTAGTTATCATCCTCCTAATTCCTTTATTGCTAAGAAATTTTTACTTCAGAACAATCACTAGTAGGTATCTAGTTATCAGCTGAAATTGATTCTTCTAAAATCTTAGGGTTACTACAACTTTCAGGTATGTCCTATATTTGGAGGATCTCTTATCAAAAGGGTCTTCACCAATTTTGAACCGGATGATTTCTCTCCAAATTCTATTACAGAGGAAGTTCTTGAATCTTTGGATTCTGAGGTTAGTTTTTCACTTCTTAGTCAGTGAAAAATTCTATTAGTTTTTCAATTCTGAATTTCTTTCTCCACTCATTAATATTCGGCTGTGTTAATCTTCCTCAACTCAGGATTCTCATGAGACTTCAAAAGATTGTACTGTTAAGAGCTTCCCATACGATGCAAAACCTGTAGTATACTCACCTCTTCCGGCTACATTGTTCTTGGGTTTGTTAGGAGATTCAAGCAGTCAATCTCAGAAGAAGAACGGGTCATCATTACTTAGAAAATCACATAACAGTGATGATGATCTTGATAAGCTGAGTGTACCACTAGCTTTGATCAATGTTCAGAACACATGCATTGAACCCGCCTCATCGAAAACCGACTGGATGCCCAAGGGGAAAGGTGGCAGAGATGTCGTTAGATATAGACTCTTGCAGGAAGCATGGAAAAATGGCTCCTGATATCACTCACAGTCATGCTAACCTGATCTGCAGCAAGAGAATACCCTGAAAATTACACTGATTATTATTTCTTCTTTAGTTCTCTGATAAATTGCTCTCCAAATTTCGTATATAGTATTTGTTTGACATTTAAGTCCTTAACGACTAAGAAATGTAAACAACTGCCCAAATTTGATCCTCGCCAGTAATGATTCTTGGGGGTGGGATCTCTTCATTATCACTACCAAAGGTTTCACTTGACAAATTGGACTAGGTTTAACTACGAAAAATCCCAGTTTAGTAGGGTCTTTCGTCCCAGTAGATTAAGAAAAATAGAATAGGATACAGTCAGAAGGTCAATTCTCCAAGTACAATTCGTCTTGTATTTTTTGAGTAGATGAAGAATTTCAAAACCTGTTTTGGCATACCTTTACTGTTTTGAAATTTTTTTATCCCTTCATTTTTTTTTAAAGTTGATCCAAACTACTTTCATAACTTGATATACAGCTCTGTGTTAGTGTAGCTTTCCACGAATTGCTTTTCCATGATCAACAGCAAAATGTATGGAATTGCTTTTCCATTGATCCACAGCAGAATGTATGGAATGTATTTTCTTCGTAACCGAGAAACCAATAATTAGCAGATAGAAGATCTTTACATTTCAATTTACTGTAGGAATTTGATATCAGCTCCTCTAACTATTAACTAATCCTGACTCTTTATCAGCAGACCATCCCTATATTTAAGGAAAAATCCTCCAGAAAAGAGTCAGTCATTGCACTGGAATCTGAAGCAACTCTCTTATCCCTTCACAAACCTGCAGAGAAATGATCAAGAGCCACAGTCAGTTGGACATTGTTTCACTACATAGTGGAAACTCCCTTTGCCAAGGCAGTCACCCAACAACAGCTACTCAAGCTTTAAACCACCCCCTTCATAAAACAAAAGGTTCAAGTATATCCATACCAGCTTAATCTGTGCTTTAATCGATGCAATCAGACGAGTATACTCCTCTACTTGCCTGCAAAAGAAGCAAAGAAAGTACACGAAGTTTAAATGTGATGTTCATAATAAAAGATGATAGTAGAAGCAATCAAGGGACACTATGGGCTCAAAGAATCTAGCCAAAAACATATATATGTCATTCCATTATATCTATACCCAATCCTCTATCTCTGGCTTGGACTGAAGCCTCTTTATACACATTATGTTAATGCTAATGCTACTGTTGATGTATACATATTACCAGAAGCACAACATAGGCAATATTCTTATCAGTAAATGCTATCGGCCACATTTTGGTGAAAATGGATGGTAGAAATTAGAAAGGTCCATGATGAAAGTCTGGATCAACCCTCTGATGACACCCAAACATTTGGATTATTCCCAAAAATTTCTTGTTTATTCCATCTAAATCCATATCTCATAAACTTGATCCATCAGTTTAGCATTAAAAAAGATCATAAATGGCAAGGAACAGCAAAAAAAAAAAGTAATGGGAAGTCAAGAGAGAAAATATCATAAGATTATTCACCATTTGAATGAATAAAACATGGTCTTGTTGTTCTGTAAATTCCAAAGATAGATATATGGCATATCAATTTGGAACAAAGTGTTACTATCTTGAAATTGCTAGGAGTATAGAGTCAAGAAAATCCTATGTAGTTTTGTTGGCAACTAACTACAAATGATCTCATATGCCAATTTATCCAAATTTTACATGTGAACAAAGGCGTAACAGAAGATCAGCCAGCCCTTGCTATGGTATAAGATGACTCAAATGATATAGTTTTCCCTTTCCCTTCTTTATGTGTGTGTGTTTGCGTATTGGGAGGGAGAGGGACTGGTTATAGTAGGAGATACAACTTATACCACAATAAACTAATAAGAAAATCAGAGCATTTTACTTGGCTAGTCGTTCCTCCCTTGCCGAGATAAAACATAAAGCTTCGGACCAGGTGAATTCAACATGAAAACCCAATCCAACATCTACACATATGTGACGTGTGTCAGGGCTGCAATCACAAACACAGACATTTGAGAAATGACCAAAAAGAAGAAGGGGGGGGGAGAGCTTGCTATAAATATAAGAGTAAGGCAGCTTAACTTCTTACACTTCTGCTTGCATGTACACTTCAGAACCAAGATTGACTAACGTCTTGAGGCTGCTTACACTATTCTTTTCCAAATTCTGTATGTTCATCTTCAAATCAGAGCTGTTGTTCAAATAAAGGAAGGCCAACTAATATTTTAATTTCAGTGCATCACATGCTAACTCTCCTAAAATTGCCAGTGTGATAAGATTAATCAAAGTAACTGACATGAGTGTAAGATATACATATATATACATATATGTATATGTGTTTACTCTCCCATCCGGAAGCATATAACTTTATAGATCATCAGAAGAAATAAATGGTTTGCGTGATACTTTTGCTAGTACGAGAGAAATGTAACCAAAATAAAAAAGGATACAATGTTTTCTGCTGTTCAAAAACCTTGTCCCTGCAAGCAGACATATGAATTGTTAGCTCAAGCACGCAGAAAACTTTAGCTAGCACATAACACCAAAAACACAAAAATGGTCCTACTATAATATTCATTAATCTCGTCATAACACAAGTTCTCACCATTCCTAAGTTCAATATAATGAAGGAACTTTCTTAGTGATTAATATACACAAATACACCATTAAATCAATGCAAAGACTTTTAACCTATGCTACTTGGACTCAGGTACCCATGTCGGACACCGCCACACCGGTATGTGTCTAAGTGTCCTACAGTCCTACTCGTCTATTTTACGGAGAAAATTCGATGATTTTACCCCCAAAAAAATGTCAAAGTATTCATACTCATGTCGCAGGGTCGAGGATCCAAGTATTATAGCTATTACCTACTTGAAGTTTCCAAAATGTAGTATTTTGAGCATACAGAACTTTTTCTGTAACTATAAGCGTCAAAGTGCATCCCCAAAGGCTCAAATATATCATGGATAAAAGACAAAGGTCTTACCTTTCAGCAATGGCCTTAACAAGATCAGGTTTCAATCGACGATCGACAAATTCCTCGAATTTCTTCACCTTTTCCTCTTTGTATTTATCCATTATGAGTCCTGCATTAACAATGAGACTATACCCCCAATAAGAGACAGAGAAAGGCAGTCAAAGACAACCATCAATAATTCCATTCCACAACCAAAAACAAAGAAACAACCAAACCCCAGTTAAGAGAACGCACAAAAATGAGAATAAAACAAATTCACATAGAATCTTTCCAAGTCTAAGAGACATTTCTACAAACAATTAGCGTGCATTCAGTGGCGGATCCAGGAATTCAAGCAAGGGGTAGCGTAATTTTACGATACTATCAAATACCAGAATAAAAATCGATAACTACTAAGTCCAAATGTTACAAAATCCATATACAATCTCGAATTACATTAATAAAGGAAAATTACAATTGTTTACGACAATATCTCAAATTTTGGAACTGATTTACAACCCAAATACTACTTTGATGGAGAAGAATTTTGTTTGCTTGGTTGAGTGCGAGGAAGATTTGGATTTGAATCAACTTAATTTTCAATCTTTATCTCTCTATCCTCAATTTCTCTGTTATTCAGCAAAATAGGAATCCGATCAAATTAGTATCATCATCCTAAACTATTAGTCCTATTTATTAATTTTGCTCATCAAAAAATTCTATCTTATGTCTTCTCCATCTCTATTAATTGGTAAAATTTCTCAGTGATTTGTAAGCTATATAAAAAATCCTGCAGGCATACTTCCAAATACAGATATTGCGAGTATCACATTTGAGTTGATTTCGAATCAACAAAAATGGAGGAAAAATTGTTGCAATGTAAAACTGATTATGTCTATATCTTTTTGCATGCAAGAAGGTTAAATTTAAAATAAAGAAGAAAGCTTCTATCTCCTTCAAGTGCTTATTTCCGTATTCTTGTTCTTCTCTTGTTCTACCATTAATTTAAGTTGTTCGTCATATACTTATATGGTACTTACTACTAATTTAATCCTTTTTTTCCTTTTGAAAATTACAGAATAACTCTCTTTCACTAACAGCAAAAAAGTGATAAAAATTGATGAAGACTATGACTTATTGATCACTCAAAAAATGGGTAAAATCAAATGTCATAATATTCAATCAGACCTGATAAACAATAAAGCATTTAAGTTTCAAGCTTTAAAATCAAAAATCATTAAATTATAAGCAATTAAAGTTTCAAGCTGTAAAAAACCCAAATTTATAATGAAGGTAAGAGTATATCTTTGCCGACAGTGCCGACGATTTCCGAGAAGTTTGAATTAGGGTTTGATTTGTTCGCTTGGCACTGTGTGAATTGAATCCCCACCTCAAATTAACAACAGAAACAAAAGATTACAAGTTCCTCGATTCTTCAAAAGTAATAATCAATGCTAAACACATAAAAAGACCGAAACTTTCCGTTACAAAAATATATATATAAAGACATTGAGCAAGGTTCAATAATCAAGTTCATATAATCAACAAAATACTGTAAACATATAACTAAGCAGCGATTTTGAGCATAATATTCACCCAAATTTACAAAAGTAACATGAATTTATTACTAACCTTTGCAAAGAACTGAATAAGAGCAGCAGCTATGGTCCTATGGAAGTAATGGGACTCAAAAGTACAAATGTGGAGGGGAGAGATCAGAGAAGGTGGAATATTGAAGTGGGAAGAAAGAGAGGAGAGGTTTTTTTTTTTTTTTTGGTTTTTTATATAATTCCTTGTTTTAAAATGCAACATTTTGACTTTTAACATTTTGCGTTAGTATATTAACTTTTTTGTATCAAATATACTGCTATGTTAGCTTTCTTAAATGTACCAAATATAGTGGATGCCATCTAATTTAATTAGTACAATTTTTGTGACAAAATCTAATCTAAATCACTATACTTAGGGCTTAGGCGCTATCTTACACCAAATTTTTTATAAAAAAAACATATTATTATATATACTTCTATAATATTGTATATTTTCATAAAATTAACTTTATACTAATTGAATATTAAATATATGAATCGTCAAAATTATAAGTTGGTGAGTTTGTTAGTCAAAGAGTTGTATTTATAGAAGAACGGAGGAAGATAATCGTGTTTCCTGCCAGCATATGGGCCAAGCTTATTAGAGAAAAGTACCTTCATCAAACAGATTTCATGCACAACAAAGCAAAACCCAACAATTCACCCATCCGGAAAAGGATTTTAGGCTTCTAGCCCAACGTGAAATCCTTCGGAAATGGATCCGTTGGAAAATATAGAATATGGAAAGCATATCTCATTCTCCAACAAGAATATGCTAGAGTAGCTCAATTCTGACCACTCCACGATTGATCTAAACCTCCATGTCCATAACTTATTCTCCCCCTGGCAAATTGTCAACCAGTCAACCTCATTCAAGACATCAAGATCATCCTCACCAACTTCGACTCTTGCCTTGTTCGACATATCTTTAGGGAAGCTAATAGTATAGTATATTGAATAGCTAATGTCGGTCATCTTGTAGCCTCTTCCTTTGATATCCCCTCATTGTAATGCCTCTTCCGTCTCCCCTATTCTTGTAACTGATGCATTAGGGATACCACTTGAGCGGAGGGTCCCTTAATGTTTTTTCCTTAAAAAGAAGAAAATCCTGTAGTATGTAGAGAATTTGTACATGTACTTAACATTTACTTCTACGTGTGTTGGGTTTGATGATTAAAAAAAGGTTGAGGGTTAGGGGGTTGAATATTTTGGGCTTGAATATGGTTGGATTGTCAACATATTGCTGATTGGGCTAATGTCTAATGGGCTGTAACAACAATACTACATGAAATGGCATTTTAGAGACTCATACTCAACCCAATAGTTCATGCTTAAAAATTATTTTAAAATAAGAAAATTAAAAAGTTTCTTGTCTGCTCCAGTTTCAAGTTTTCAACATAAATTTGAGATGCTTTAATTTTCTTTTCAAAATCTCCTCCTTTGAAGTGAAGATTTTTTTTTTCTAACAATTTTTTTTTACAAATAAAGTAAGATGAAGATCCCTTGCAAGTGAAGGAGGGCCTCTAACCAAATAGGCCAATATTGATTCTTGATTAAAGCATAATTAAAGTGTGTAAATTAATATGATAAGAGTTAATAATACTTATAGGTTTTAAATTATACACGATCAGTAAATAAAATTCTTCCTATAAGAAATAGTTGATACATAATTTTTTTTTTTGTATTTTATACTTCACCTGTTTCTTATTAGTTGTTTTATATCAATCTAATCGGCAAAAAGATCAAATTTTCTCTATGACACTGCCCAATTTGCTATTACTTGTGTTGATTTACAAATTTGACCATAAATATATGCCCGTATAGATTACTAGAATTATAACAATTTGATATTTAACTTTTGAAAATATATGCTTAGTCAATTTCAATAACATAAGGATAGTTGTTTTTAAATCTTAGTAATAATACGGTCCAATAAAAATATATCAATAATATAAGAGAATAGACTAAAACGATTACTTCCTTCATTTTTTTTTGCGGGGTTTCTTATTTTAGGCAGTTGCATATAACTTGCAACATTGTTGTTTTTGACAATATATTCTCTTTTTCTCTCTCCTAGTACATGAAAGATCCTTTTCTATCTTCATGACAATCTTCTTATTGCACAAGAAATACTAAACACTTTTCAAAAATAAAAAAAATAAAACAGGTTGGTGTGCTCTTAAACTTGACATGGAAAAAACATATGATAGAATTGAATGGGTATTCCTTTGGCAAGCTCTCCAAGCTTTCAGTTTTCCCCTATACTTGGATCCAATGGATTAAAGAATGCATCACTAATGTTTACCATTCCATTAAAGTCAATGGTCAACCATCACCTTGGTTTAAGCCTTCCAGAGGACTTCGTCAGGGTGATCCCATTTCCCCGTATCTCTTTCTTTAGTGTATGGTAGTATCTGTTTGAAAACTGACTATTTCGAGCCAAAATAGAGACTGTGGTATTGGTTTCAAACTACAACCTCGAACAACTAATATCCCATGCCTTCTTTTCGCAGATGATGGTCTTCTTTTATGCAAAGTCACCTCGTCGGCTTGCAGAAACCTCAAATCAGTCTTGGACAACTTATGTGACCTTTCTGGTCAACTCATAAACTTCCATAAAGCATCCATTGTTTTCTCCAAGCAAGTTTCTAATAGTAGGAAAATCTCTATGGCTAGCCATTTCAATATGACCCCTAATTCTTCCTTAGGATGATATATGGGTATTTTCTTCAGCTCGTTCCACCCTACTAAAGCTGATTTTAAACTTGTCCTACAAAAAACTGATCAAAGAATAAATCAATGGGAATCAGGCTTCCTCTCCAAAGCAGGACAACTAACCCTCTTTGAGTCTAATCTTGAGGCCCTACCATCTTATATCTGTGCCTCAAATTTGCTTCCGACGGATTTAGCCAATTCTATAGACTCTCTACACAGAAAATTCTTCTGGAGATAGTCAAAGGATAAAAATGCAATTGCGCTTATTTCTTGGGACAAAATTTGTACCCCCAAATCCCATGGGGGTCTGGGTTTGAGAAAGACTTTTCCCCTTAACAAAAGCTTTTCAAGCAAAACTAGGCTGGAAAATCCTAACGAAACCTTCAAATTTATGGGTAAAATTAATTACTGCCAAATATCTCAATAGAAACTCTTTCTTTAATTATAAAAATAAACCGCAAGATTCTCCCATTTGGAAGAAGATAATGCTGCAAAGACATCTTCTTGTCCAAGGCATTAAATGGGAAATTGGTAATGGATCTCATGTCCTTTTTTGGCTTTGATGGGCTGTCGTACACCTGTTAAAAATAATTCCTGCAAAACCTTCTAACAATGTAGTAGGGGTAAGTAGGGTCGAATCCACAGAGAGATGGTTGTTTTAATCTAGCTTCTAATGCATGGAGAAACTAAACAAAATCAGGAATAATAAATTAAAGTTCTAAACTAATCAAACTACGAAAATCAAGCTAAAAAGGATCTAAGGCAATGGTTCACCATGTTCATAACTATAATCTATCAAAATATCATCAATGATTCAATTAATCAGATATCTAGAGCACATGTTAATCCTACGGTCGGGCGTTAACGCTCTCAAATCAACATATGCTAGTACGGTCGCTCAACATAATCAGATTTGCTAATTGTAGGTAAGCCTCTAAAGAGTACTATCTTTCGATCTATGACTCGATATTAACAATATTTAATCAGACAATTGATCAGATTGCAAGATTAATAATATAAACACTAATCAATTAGAAATAACAATGACTAATGAAACCATCAATAAACATCCATCAAGAATTATAGCATATAAACATGGATTCCCAAACCCTAGAAATAAAAATTACTCAATCATGAAATAATGAATATAAACTACATCTAGAAAGAGAAAGGAAAACATAATTAAAAGAAATCAATGAAAGAGAGAATGAAATAATAAAACTATGAATTAATGAAGAAAAGAGAAACTAGGCTTTGCCATGAAAAAAAACTAGAGAGAAAAGGAAGAAGGAAACTAAAGCTAAACCTAAGAATACAAAATATAACGTCAGAAAAGAGAGGGAGAGAGGAAAGAAGTGAAACCTAATCTAAAATAATGTTCAATAACCTAATATGACTAGGAAAGTAAGTTACAAACATAAGGAAGGTCGAAATATCATTAAATGGGCGGATTAGTGATCCGCGCGTACAAAAATAGATTCCAGCAAAAACAGTCCCAACTTCGGAAGGGCATAACTCCTTGACTAGAAGTCTCCTCGGGGCGTGCAACCTATCATTGGAAAGCTCTTCAAGTATAGTTTCCAAAAATGCTGGAATTACTCGATTATAAGAAGCACATCAAAAGTTATGCTCAGAAGAGTAGACATGACTCCTTTTTCACATTTCTTCTAATGATTTTCTACTTCGTTTTCGCTCAAACTCGTACTATGACATATCCATACGATCCTTATGCATTGTAGTTTCTTTCTAAGTGCTCCTAATCCTCAAATTTAGCTAATCATACTCCAAATACGTCCTCAATGCCTGAAATTCATCAAAAACAAGAAAACATACCGAATAGGAGTAGAATAACATAACTTAAGACTATAATGCAATAATGAATCTAAATATGAATCTAAATGCTCTAAAATGCAACCTAAATGCACCTAAAAACTATATGTAAATATGATTTATCAAACTCCCCCAAGCTAAACCATTGCTTGTCCCCAAGCAATAAGACATAGACATGAAAAAAGTAAGACAACCTACAATATAGGACTAAAACAGGGCTAAACACTCAACTGAAAACACAAGAGATATAATCACTACACAAACCAAGCATCGAAACAATCTCGAACAAAGCCGCATAGCATGTCATGTATCGCAATCGACTCTCCAATCATACCACATACCATCTCTCCCAAGCTGGATTTAACAAAACCTGACAGACCTCACTATAGTTATGTGCACTCAAATCTCTCATGTGTTTAAGGCATGAATGATGACACTCAACCTAATCAAGTCGACTCAGATGAAGCAAATACTCTTTAACTTTGACTTTTTGACTCACTTAATACTCAACAATACAATACACAATGATCAAGAGGACTTTTAAGGGTTGTAATGGGGTTGAGATTAAAGGTATGGAATAATTTGGGAATTGTGGTGGAAAAACCAAGAAGAGGGAGCATCATATAACTTAAAACATGACCAAGAAAGGTCACAATAACTCCGTGCAACAACCAACAATCTCCAAATATAATCAACAACCTTTTTCACTCAAGAAATTCAATCATAACCCTTTTTATTTCACTTTATTCACAACTTTTTTTTTTCACTTCTTTTTCATTTCATTTTTCACTTTTTTTTTCGAACTTTCAATTCAATTTCAAAGCTTACTAAACATACTTTTCCATCCATCTAAACCACAAATAGAGCACTTCAATTCAATACAAACTGAACCAAAACTAATACTCGCTCCCCCAAGCTAGGCTTAGGACAAATATCAAATGAGGCCAAGGGCTTGTAATGTAGGTATCAATCAAACATAGTCAGGAAGGCTCAATGGGGCTAGAGAAAGGATAATATGAAAAAAAAAAAAAAAGAATAACTCTGGAGCTAAGATCATGAAATGAAACACCTCAATCATATCAAAATGTATGCACTATCAAATATCAAAGAGTACCAAGTCAAAATCAAGATCAATGCGACAACTAAGGAACTAATCACACATGAAAAAAATATAACTGACACAGATACGTCAGTTTATAGGCACAGAAGCTCACTGAGGTTAAGGTGTCTGCACAGTAAAGCTAAACCGGACCAGAGAGAGATCAATCAATCTTACCACAAACAATCAATTGCGAAACAATCGTGCTATAAAGTATCATGAATAATATGAATGACGCTTAGGAGTTGTAGTAAGATATCAACAAGGTTCTCAAAAAGTGTTAGTAGTAGTCCCATAGATGCAACTAAAAAAAGATGAAATATGCTAATGCAACTAAGAAAGCAGTACAATTTTTTTTGGTTACACGTAAACTCCCACTCCTAGTGAGTAGTACAAACCGTGCAACATCCTACAAAAGCAAAAATAATCTACACTAGAAAGCAATAAAGGATAGAATATCCCTCCCCCAAGCTAGAATATGCAGTGTCCTCACTGCAAGAAACCAGTTTAGAAAAAGGATGCAGATGAACCACAACCAAACACCGACAATCACCGAACCACTGAACACTCCCACAAATACCAAAATGCACCACTAAAACACTACACAACTCCCAACAATCAAATAATTCAATCAATGTGTTCAAAAGATTCTCAACTAGATGGCATCAAAATAAAAATCCAAGCAAAAATTCGAAATGAACATAAACAACATGTACAAGTGAGAATAGATGCTTACTACCCAACCAATTGGGGAGAAGAGTCAAATATGCTCAAAAATCATGTCATAATGCTTCACGAAGCCTGGTGCCGACTTGAGAGAGTCCTATGATAACAATTGATGAAAAGAAAGTATTAAAGGTTCATTGGGAGAAAAAGTAAAAACAAAAGAAAAGTTCAAAAGAAAAATCAAGATTAATATAAACTAAAAAGAAAAAAAGAAGCAAAAATAAGAAAAAGGAGAAAGAAGAAGAAATAAGAAGAAAGAAAAGATCAGAGGGGGGAAAAAATTTTGTGGCTTGGTCACGGAGATGCGACGAAGCGACAGAGGAGGAAGTAGGGGGAGTGCGGCTGTGATCTGGAGGCGAAGGCAATGGGAGTCGCGAGGGGGTATTGGTATGGTTTCTGGTGGTGTTACGCAGGGAAAGTGATGGTTTGGTGTTGGGGTGGGTCGCAACTAGCGTCGTATGGGCGGCGAGCAGGAGGCCGACGGGTCGCTCATATTGGCGAGTGGGGTGGGTTGTGAAGAGGAGACAGAGGACGCAGGGGGCCGGTATTGGGAGAAGACGAGAAAGGAGGGGGGCTCGGTGGTGGTGGCGATACGCGGATGGGAGAAAGGCCGGCTATCTGGCAGTGGTGGTCTGGGATGGTGGAGAAGATGCAGGGGTGGGCGAAGAATGAAGAGGAGGAAGGAGAGAAACAGGGGAAGGGGGAGCCTGATGAAGGAATGCTGGTGGTTCGCCAGCGAGTGCTGGGCGCCCAGCGGGCCAGGCAGAGAACGGCAGTTTGTGCAGCGTGCGAGACCCATTGGGCAATGGATGGGCAGCGGGCTCTCGACAAGTTTGTTATTACGCCTAATTAGTCCAAACGCGCAACTTCAACCTGTATATGCTTTCAAACCATGACAACACAACTCACAAAATTTGTTAGTTCGTTAGTGGACTAAAACAAATAAAAAAAACGAACTCAAATGAATCCAAAGACAAAGAATAAAATATGAAAATCAACTAATTAAAATAAGAAAATGAGAATTCAAATGAATTCACAAAAATAAGAAATAAAAATAAAATAACTAACCTAAAAATAAAAAAATAAAAAAAATAAAAAAAAAATTTGAAGTCAAGTGAATTCAATAAATTAAAAAGAAAATATTAAGATTAGTAGATCACTCATAATAGTTCAATGCTCTAAGAAGCTCATCATACGTTTCTGCAAACAACTCAGAGCATATTATATAAGAATGAAAAGTAAAAATGAAAAAAATTAAACCTAAAAAAATACTAAAACTACAAAAAGAAAAATCAAAGGAAAAATTAGATTTACAAGAAGTAGAAAAAGAAAAATCGTTAGTCTTTTTACATGATTCAAAAGAAAGAAAAGAAAATAACTGTACATTATTTACATTATCATGAGAGTCATTCAAAAGGGGAGAAAGAATGAACGATGGAGGATATAATAGGGGAAGAAGAAATTATATCAAGTTTTTGAGAGAATGGAATATGAGACTCAAAAACAGTAGGTGGTACCGATAAAGACTCATAAATCATCTCATGCTCAACTTGACTTTCCTGCAAAGAAGAAATTTCAACCATAATTTCTTCCTCCTGCAAAACAACCATCACATTAGTCTTTCTTTCCATCTTTTCATCATCCCAATAGCTCTAATTTATTATCCAACCCTCATCATCATCATAAATAAACAGTTTGGGGCTAGAAGTTTGAGCAGATTGACATTCATATTGGGAAGAGGGGTCAAAGCCATTTAATAATGTCACATCACATGAAGAAAAATCATGAGAAGTAGACTGAGAATTAGAACAATAAGGGGTGGTTCCATGTAAGTTTGGGGTGAAAGAGCATATGAAGACATCTCCCACTCGTAAGTATCTCTAGCTAACCACACAATTAAATCCCAACAATAATCAGGTGATTGGACTAGAAATCCCCCATTGGACATAGATTCAACCATCATCCTAGTCTCTTCATTTAACCCCTCATAAATCACTAGGCACATATCCCACAGTTCAATTCCATGATTAGGACCAATATAATCACCAAGCCTATGATAGTATTTCCAAAACGCTTCATTCTCATACTGAGGAAAAGAAAAAATTGCTCTAGAATTACTAGCATGTACATGGGGTTCACAAAACATATGAGGTACTTCAGGAGAACTCATGCAAAAATTGGGAGGATTTTGATATGATGTATCAAAACTGTAAACATGAGAATCCCAAGAATTATTAATATGTTGCCTAGCAAAAGAATTATCCCCATCATCAAAATAGCATGACTCCATGATACAGAAAAGTTATAAAAAAAAAAATATTCAGAAAAGGGAAAAAAAATTTATATATATATATACAGTTTAGTCTCACCAAATAATAAAAACTAAATAAAAGTATACCGTCTCCCCTGCAACGGCGCCAAAATTTGATAGGCTGTCGTACACCTGTCAAAAATAATTCTTGCAAAACCTTCTAACAATGTAGTAGGGGTAAGTAGGGTCGAATCCACAGAGAGATGGTTGTTTTAATCTAGCTTCTAATGCATGGAGAAACTAAACAAAATCAGGAATAATGAATTAAAGTTATAAACTAATCAAACTACGAAAATCAAGCTAAAAAGGATCTAAGGCAATGGTTCACCATGTTCATAACTATAATCTATCAAAATATCATCAATGATTCAATTAATCAGATATCTAGAGCACATGTTAATCCTACGGTCGGGCCTTAACGCTCTCAAATCAACATATGCTAGTACGGTCGCTCAACATAATCCGATTTGCTAATTGTAGGTAAGCCTCTAAAGAGTACTATCTTTCGATCTATGACTCGATATTAGCAATATTTAATCAGACAATTGATCAGATTGCAAGATTAATAATATAAACACTAATCAATTAGAAATAACAATGACTAATGAAACCATCAATAAACATCCATCAAGAATTATAGCATATAAACATGGATTCCCAAACCCTAGAAATAAAAATTACTCAATCATGAAATAATGAATAAAAACTACATCTAGAAAGAGAAAGGAAAACATAATTAAAAGAAATCAATGAAAGAGAGAATGAAATAATAAAACTATGAATTAATGAAGAAAAGAGAAACTAGGGTTTGCCATGAAAAAAAACTAGAGAGAAAAGGAAGAAGGAAACTAAAGCTAAACCTAAGAATACAAAATATAACGTCAGCAAAGAGAGGGAGAGAGGAAAGAAGTGAAACCTAATCTAAAATAATGTTCAATAACCTAATATGACTAGGAAAGTAAGTTACAAACATAAGGAAGGTCGAAATATCATTAAATGGGCGGATTAGTGATCCGCGCGTACAAAAATAGATTCCAGTAAAAACAGTCCCAACTTCGGAAGGGCATAACTCCTTGACTAGAAGTCTCCTCAGGGCGTGCAACCTATCATTGGAAAGCTCTTCAAGTATAGTTTCCAAAAATGCTGGAATTACTCGATTATGAGAAGCACATCAAAAGTTATGCTCAGAAGAGTAGACATGACTCCTTTTTCACATTTCTTCTAATGATTTTCCACTTCGTTTTCGCTCAAACTCGTACTATGACATATCCATACGATCCTTATGCATTGTAGTTTCTTTCTAAGTGCTCCTAATCCTCAAATTTAGCTAATCATACTCCAAATACGTCCTCAATGCCTGAAATTCATCAAAAACAAGAAAACATACCGAATAGGAGTAGAATAACATAACTTAAGACTATAATGCAATAATGAATCTAAATATGAATCTAAATGCTCTAAAATGCAACCTAAATGCACCTAAAAACTATATGTAAATATGATTTATCAGGCTTCATAATTGTTGTTCTGATGAAAACCTAATTACCACTATAAATCTCTCAGAAGATCAAATGGACACCTCTCTCCGGGTTAAGGACTTCATTCTCCCCAATAGAACATGGGACTTTGCCAAACTTCATTCCCTTTTGCCAGATCATCTTGTTAACGTAATAAAAGGAATTCCAATTCCCACTTCCTCCATCCAAGATGAACCTATTTGGGGTCCCAGTTCCTCTGGTCACTTCTCTATTAAATCAGCAACTTGGCTTGCCCATAATTTGCCTTCTAATCTCCCTAAATGGGATTTTCATTGGATTTGGAAATTAGATATCCCTCCAAAATTAAAGATCTTCTTATGGCAAATTTGTCACAACAGTCTGGAGGTAAGAGCTACTCTTGCTAGTCGAAAAATTATACCTCTTAATGTTTGTGACATCTGCAATAATCACCCAGAAACTCTAGATCACCTTTTTGGGGATTGCCCGACTATTTGCTCTTTATGACAGCTTCCTGAGCTCATTTAGTGGTTCCCTAACCACTGCAATCACACCCCTATCCATGTCATGCTCAATACCATTAAAAATGACAAATCCAAAAAAAAAAAAAATTCATCTTCTTCCTATGGAGTATTTGAAAAGAGAGAAAATAAATCATTTTTCGTCAAACTTCTCTTAATGTTCACCGAACTATCCAAAAAGCAAAATTTTTATTTAATGAATGGTCCCTCAGAAATGCGGTGGATCACTGCTTTTCTTAGGGTATTACGATTTCTCATCATTTTCATTTCCCCCACCCCACCATTTATATTCCCTCCACTATTCTAGTCTCTTGGGAGCCTCCACCCTCTCTCCATTTCAAGCTCAATTTCGATGATTCAGTCTGTGGTCATTCTGCAGCAGTAGGAGTCATCATCCGAGACTCCTGGGAGACTTCGTCCAAAGCCGCTGCCTATAATCTTGGTACAACCCTGATGTTCATGGCCGAGGTTTTGGCTCTTCATCACGTCATTCAGTTGGCTCTTCAGAATAATATTGACAATCATCACATTGAGGGGGATAATCTCCTAGTTGTCAATATTGTTAAAGGTATTTGGTCTTCACCTTGGCGTTTGGATCACATCATTCGAGATATCAAAGTTCTTCTCAATTCGTTCAACACTTAGACTATCAAGCACGTCTACCACGAGGCAAACAGAGCAGCAAATTGGGTAGCTAATGTGGGACATCATTGATTCTACTTTTGTAATAGATGATTGTACTAGTTCAACTCTTTCTTCTATCCTTGTAACCGATAAGGTGGGAGCTTTCTCGTGCGGAGGGTCTCTTAACCTTTTTCTCCTTACCTTTATCTCTATTATATATGGGAACTCTTAAGGACTTTGGTGTCCACCTGAGTTTCCTAAAATACCCTTTATGTTATTATTTTTCCAAGATAACTAATGAGGGTAAAAAAATCATATAACTTTTTTAAAAAAAAAAGCTCTAATGTAACTGCCATATTTTTCCCCTACAAAAACTACCACTTTTTTTTTTAGTGAAAGTAATTTCCTGATTTTTGAAAGTAAAAGAAACATGTACAATATCACCGCGATGTTTGCGCACGCATCGCGTGCAAAAAATACTAGTAAAAATAAAAATAAACATAGGGAGTAAGATTTTACTTTTGTTACCCTGCTTCGGATGACTGCTGACTAAGTCTACAACATATTGGCAAAACTTCGGGCCCAATAGTGATGACCCATTTATATCACTCGCAATTATGCATGGCCCATTTGAAAACTAAACGTCAGAAGACTCATAGTCACTTGTCAGTTAGTCAGTCGTTACCTTTGTCTCATACGGACCTGGCTCAAATAGTGTCCAAGTGGCCAATCCCTCCCGGCTCCCACAAGTTAAGTTGACTTAATTTTTATTTTCTTTTTGATAAGTTGACTTAATTTTCATAACACCAAAGAAACAAAAAAAAAAAAAAAAAAATAGAAAACGAAAAAAGAAAGAAGTTTCGTGTCAATTAATATATTTGTCAATATATATATACCCATGACATTAGTCTCAAATGGATATCATAACTCCAAATACCAAGGAAAGTAGCAACTCTTAAGAGCTCTTTACTAATTGTAAGTGATATACTCTTTTGTATTTTAGTTTTTACTTTTTTAATATATATTTTATATGCATATCATCCATTATTATATAGGAAAATTATTTGCCCTATTAAAAAACATCCTTAAGCATCTTGAGATATTCTCTATTCTTACATTATTAAGTTATTTGCATTGCTCTAAAGAAAGTACGTACTATCTTTTTACATTCAATTATTTATGATAATATGTAGTAATATATTATTAACGATAACAAAATGTACCATGTATAGGAAAGATCTTAGTTGGAGATGGTAGGAGCTAGCCTTCGATTTTTTTTTGGCATCTTAGATTTAATAGATTTCTTGCATTGAATATATTTAGATAATCTTGTGGCATAATGGTTTAACTTTTCAATTTAATGTTTAGGCGATAATTTGGCCCACCGTTAGCATGCTAGTAGAGTTCTTCTTTACTTATCACTTGCTATCTCTTAAAGTCGCGCTTTTACAATCAAAATTTTAGATCTTCCGAAATGTAGAATGTCAAAATAAAGATAAGATGAGAAAACCTTGAACAAGAAGGAAAAATTTAGTAAGTCGCGAGAAAAAAAATGTGCAAGTCAATGCCTACAAAGTCAAGTCAATGTCGCTAACCACTGTTTTCATTCAACAATTAAAAATTGATAAAAGGTGGTTTGCTGTCCAATTTAAAGTTATTTCTCACAAATGAGCCATTTAAAAGATGGTTTCCAACAAATTTTTTCCTTTTTAAAATCTTAATTAGCTAGTTTGTTGAATGGCTCGGACAATGCCCCAAGTCATTATATATATGTAATATAATATTATATTAGTGAAATATTATATAACTATTGTAGTTTATGATTGCAATTTTACCTGAAGTATAATTAAAATCCTTGGTTTTTTAAATCAAAATTTAGCATACTAACCAACAATTAAACAAATGTAATTCACTTTATTAGCTTTAAGCAGGTTTTTATTACCCTTTACTATTAAGAAATTATTTGAAGAATGAATTATATATAAGATTAGAAGATGTTTTATTGATCAAGTTTTGTGACCAACAAATTTAGTTGGTTAATTGAAGAATAATGTAAAAATTTACTAACTTTTAACTTTATTTTTATCTTTCTTTAAAATATCTGTGTTTGAGTAAATAAAGGCATTTAAGGTAGAATTGTGTTGTAGAGATTGAAGTCTTGAACTAAAATAAGTTGAGCAATAAAGAGTTAGAATAATTGATGAGCATATGACTTCTCTCTTTTTACTTACTTTGTTATTATTAGTTGTAAAATTGCAGCGCGTGGTGGTAAAAAAAGCTACCTTATTAAACGTGAGGTTGTGGGTTCAAACATTGATACTTACATTTGCTTGCTTTGTTTTTTTTATGAGAAAACGATAATAAATGTGTGTGTGTGTATATGATGATGTAGCGGGCCATGTCATTTGTGAGGTAACATGTGACGTGGTAACATTTCTACTTTATAGGACACACACACACGTGTGTATTACACACACACACACACACACACACATATTACATAAAATATTATTTTTCCTTAATTTTCATAGTATTATTTGTGTGAATAATAGATATGGTACATTTCATGACCTAATAAAGTCCAATCGTGTTGTAAACAGTGGCGGAACTACCCTTTGTCATGGTGGGTTACGTGACCCGCCATTATTGGGGGGGGAATTTTTCTCTGGTGTTGATGGTGCGACAAAGTTGGGGAAAATTTCCCGAGAAAATACTGAGGGAAGAGGAAGAAGAAGATGGGGGTGGGGGTCTTGTTTTGTCTTTATTACTTTTTCATTGTATTTTCTATTTCCTTTTTTTTTCCTTCTTTTTCCAGTTGTATACCGTACTGTGTACAGTACTTCTCAATGTTTTTATTTCTTTTCTTCACCTTTTTAACTCCTTTTTCTTTCTTTCCTTTTTACTGCTTTTCTTTTCATTTTCATAAGAAGACTTCTTTTCATTTTCCTTTTTCTTTTAATCTCTTTACCATTTTTTATTTTCTTTCCTCTTTTTTTAGAAGTAGTATAAGTACTCTTAACTCTTATATTTTTAGAAGTTTGAAGATTTTCATTATTCACAACTCTCATATTTAGAATAATTTTAGGGTATTAGGGAGGATTAACCTCCATAGGTTAGATTAGAGAGAAAAACTCAGAAAACTCAAAGAGACATTAGAGATTATTGGGTCTGTATTTTTAAGTAGGGTGTTGGGTTGAATTGTTTTACCATATTCATGGGTCTTTTTCTGGAAATTATCTCATGTAACGATTTGAATGCATTATCTACTTCGTTTTATTTCTAATCTTGTTAGAAAATTCTCTCATGTGTTGATTATTTACTTCATTTTATTTTTAGTTTGTGTTACATTATTGGTGTGGTGATTTACTTATTTAGAATGTTTAAATATTAGTTTTGGGTTGGGGACAACTAATATGAGATTAATAGATTAGCCTCATATACTAATTTATATATTCAAGGCTATTAAGTTGGTAGCCTAACAAGATTATTTGGGATCATTTTACATTATAAATTGATTCTAAATATGAAAACTCGCCAAGAACAACTGTGATAATTTGTAAGTACTATTGGTTGTAATATGGATTTTTATTGCTTTTGAAATGAAATCTTTATGAAGTTTTTCTAATTATTAGTCAGTGATTGTAATATTTTCGGTGGATGATGGTGTGACCAACCATTTTCAAAATGCTGGATCCGCCACTGGTTGTAAATGCTTGCAATTATTACATTGGATCATTTATTCGATTGCTTTCTTTTTTTTCTAAAAGCAATGCAATTATAGCTTAACAAAGCTCAAAGTCTAGCATTTCAATCTTGACTATATAGGTTCATCAAAAGCTACGATGGAAACAAACTATTGTATGCATTCCTCCCTAAGAGAAGAGAATTTTGGTGATCGGTTCGCTTTCACATGCAACGGATGTAGGGAAATGGGGTATGGCTCTTGCTATACATGCACAAGTACATGCAACTACCATTTGCATACTGCTTGTCAAAACGCTCCTCCAGTGATGTGCCACCCTTTCTTTGGACAAGGCCAATTTGTGTTAGATAAGAGTATGTTGCCACCATACAATCATCAAGGATTAGCAAACTTATGTGTTGCTTGTGGCACAATTGTGCAAGGATGGAGGTACGTATTGGCTATCAATGGTGGTTATACCATCTTTTTACACCCTTGCTGCATGACACTTCCTCATTCGACCTTGCATGCAAGGCTCGAAAATGTCAATTGTGTGCATTGTCAACGTTCCGGAGTAGGAAATGAAGGGGCACAAGGGTGGGCGTACGTTAAGAATGATATTGCAGTTCATGTTAAGTGCATGAAAGATATGTTGTATAAGGATTGGCAGAGAAAATACTACTCTTGTTCACCTAATTATGATGGAAATACAAATTATAATCATGGTACTCAAGAACGCGGTCTCAGTTCTCGGGGCAATCAAGATGGAGTTCGCGGCCGCTATGGGAAGCGTAACTACTTCTTGTATGGCTTAGAAGTGTTAGCACAATTTCTTAGTATTTTTGATTCTCTCGGTGTGGTAGAACCAATAAAGGAAGCATTGGTGGAATTTGCATCTAGTATTTGGGGGAACTAAAAATCTCACCCTGTTAAACGTACGTTCTCTCACAAAAATGCAAATTCAACTCTTGACATAAAGTTTGAAATTTAGGGGTGGTCCCAATTGAACCAACTCACCTCCTCTTAACCCTTAGCTTGTCTCTTTGGAGGTTGTACAACCAATTCGGTACATGTTTGGTTTGTTTTTGGAGTATCATTAATTATAAGGGGTACGTTTTCTTGGCAAGTTGTATCGTGTTTGTTTTTCTTTAATCACAGAGAGATCAAATTAATGTAATTTATAGCATTTATGTTCTGGTCGATGTTTTTGAGTTTTGACCTTATTTGTAATCTTTTTAGCATGTTCATGAACGAGATTACGAGATGCCATCTATTATGAACATTTTATTTCTCAATTAATGACACTCCTTTAATTGTTCTTATATATTAATGTAAAAATGGGTCCATGAAGTATATTCAAATCCCATATGTTGGTTCTAGCAATCTTAATTTTTTTTATAGTTTGTTTGTTTTTCCTGAATGTCATGGAAAGAGTTTGAGAAAAATCCTAATTAACTAATTCAAGACTCTCCACTTAATTGATTACGAACTTATATTCTCTCAACTTCTAAATAATAGGTATATTTATTTTCCTTTCAAAAAATAAATAAATAGGTACATTTATTAGTTGACTAAACCATCAATTTGTCATTCAAATTTTGTAAAATAGGAGTAATAACCACATCTAACTTGCAGCCTAGAGTGGAAAAGTGAACGAACACAAAAGTTAAGGTGTCAAGTTACAAATTGTTTTGGATGTTCTAGAGTATGTTTGGATAGGAAATTTAGAAGGGACAAGAAAGGCTTAGTTTCTGTTGTCTAAATATAAAATGGGAGAAGGGAAAGAATGAAAATTGGAATGGCAAAAATTAATTTTCCTTCCCCTTTTCAAACGCCAGTCCTTCCAGTGACGGAAATAAGGAAATTACAAGCTCAATTTTCCCTCCTTTTTTTTTTATTTTCTTTCCTTACCTCTTTTTCCTTCCTTTTCCTTTCTCTCCATGATTCATCCAAAAGCTACAATGTATACTCATTTATCGCTACTACGAACAAGCGATTATCCAGCACAACTATCAGAGTTAAGACTCATATATCAAGTTCATTGAACAACTATTGCCTCCATAGTAAGTAGTTTCTTACTAGGTTTACTTTCTGTTATATGGTCTATAAGAGCTAGAAAAGCTCAGTTTAGTGTTTGTTCAGTTTATGTTTTCGTTTGTGTTTTATTTCCCTAGGTTGTAATTCAGTTTTTAATTAATGCAAATTTTCTCGCTGTAAAAAAAAAGGTTTTTTCACCATATACCCCTGACTAATTTTTTTTGCACCGTATACCCTCGCAACTTTCCAAATTCACCATATACCCCCACATTTCAAAAAATACATCAACATGCCCTTATGACTAACGGAAGTCTAACACTGTTAGTCATTATGCCCTAATCCCCCCTCTAACCCTAATTAACTAACCTAAACTAAACTAAACCTAACTCTAACCCTAACTCTAATCTAATACCCTAACCCTAACCCTAGCCACCCACCCACCACTCCCCCACCCCACCCCACCCCCACCAATTCCCCACCACCCCTCCCCCCCCCCTACCCAATTCCCCACCACCCTCTCCCCGCCCCCACCCCTTTCCCCCACCACCCACCCACCCACCATCCCTCCCCCCCCCCCATGACCCCCTCCCCTGCAGCCCCACTCCCCTCCCCCCCTCGCGATCGCCGAGCAACCCCCTCCCCTTCCCCCATCGCCGCAAGCCCTCCCCTCCCTTTCTCTCGCATGACCCCTCCCCCTCCCTTTCCCCCGCAACCGCCGAACCCCTCCCCCTCCCCGAAATGAAAAAAAAAATTCGAAAAAGCCAAATACGAAACGCCCGGAACCAAGTGACGATAGGGGAAAGGGAGGGGGCGCGGCGACGAGGGGAAGGGGAAGGGAGGGGTGCGCGACGACGGGGAAGGGGGGCTGGCGACGATGGGGAAGGGGAGGGGGTTGCAACGACGGGGGAAGGGGAGGGGGCTGCTAGCGACGACGGGGAAGGGGGGAGGGGGCTGTACGACGACGGGGGAAGGAAGGGGGCTGCGGTGGTTATGGGGGGCTGGTGGGGGCTGCGGTGGTTGTTGGGGGGCTGGTAGGTGGGGTTGGGTTGGGTGGGGGGGGCGGTGTCTTTGGGTTAGAGAGAGTTAGGGTTTAATTAGGGTTAGGGTGGGGGAGGGGTGTTTAGGGTTAGGGTTAGTATTAGGGTATTAGATTAGGGTTAGATTTAGGTTAGTTAATTAGGGTTAGAGGGGGTTTAGGGCTTAATGACTAACGGAGTTTAACGCCGTTAGTCATTAAGAGTAAGTCAGTGTATTTTTTGAAACGTGAGGGGTATATGGTGAATTTGGAAAGTTGAAAGGGTATACGGTGCAAAAAAAAAATTAGTCAGGGGTATATGGTGAAAAAACCGAAAAAAAATGATTCATCCAAACAAATGGAAAGTGAGACTAAGCTCCAAGATTAAAATAGTATATGACAATTTCGACTTTTAGGTTTTCTACTTAAATTTTTTTTTTATACTTGGTAGCCCCGAACTTTTAGGTTTTCTAGATGATAGCATTTCTTAATTGAATTCCGTTA
The DNA here is from genome assembly GCA_947646795.1 of Beta lomatogona. Taxonomy (NCBI): domain Eukaryota; kingdom Viridiplantae; phylum Streptophyta; class Magnoliopsida; order Caryophyllales; family Amaranthaceae; genus Beta; species Beta lomatogona. The sequence goes on from CANSNZ010000124.1 coordinate 115,222, forward strand.
AGTTGTCTTTAATTTTGACATTTATTAGTCTGGCACGCAAATCGCGACTTTTTCGACACTCAAAACGAGTATTTCTGATCATTTTTTGACAATTTCGACCTTTAATCGAGTCTTTAAGGACAAAATTGCCCCCCAAAGCTATAGAATGAATAGTTTTCTAGCCATAAAATCGAGAAGTAATTCGAAACGCAAATCGAGACGGTTTTCAACACGGAAATCGAGGTACTTATGGTCGTTTTTTGTCGATTCAACCTCAAATTGAGTCCTAAAGGGCCAAAATTGCCCTCATAAATCCTAGACTGAGTAGTTTTTCTAGCCATGCAAACCGGTTCGTTTTCTAAATCCCAAGTCGAGATGTTTTTCGACACGTAAATCGAGGTATTTTGGTTGTTTTACGATTATTTTGACCTCCTGTTGAGCCCTTAAGGGCCAAATTGATCCTTGAAACATATAATGAGGAGAATTTGCATGTCTAGAAATTAACAAAACACAACCAAAATTACCTTGATTTACGTGCACGGAAACGTCTCAGTTTGAATGCCCAGAAAAAACTACTCAGTCTAGGTTTAGGGGTGGCAATTTGGTACTTAAAGACCCGATTGGAGGTCGAAATTGTCAAAAAATAATTAAAAATACTCGTTTTGGGTGTCGAAAAGTCTCGATTTGCGTGCTATACTAATAAATGTCAAAACTAACGAAAACTTAACGGAATTCACTTAAGAAGTGCTACCATGTAGAAAATCTAAAAGTTCGGGGCTACCAAGTATAAAAAAATTTAAAAAGTGCTACCATGTAGAAAACTTAAAAGTTGGGGGCTACCATGTAGAATTTCCCTATAATAAACTCCCTCTGTCTTTTTAGTTGTACCATTTTCCTTTTTTATGAATGTTTTCTTTTAGTTGCACCATTTCTTATTATAGCAAATCCAACTCAATATGACATCAAAAGTTCACAGGCAGGGCCGGTTAATAGGGGGAGCAACCTGAGCTACGGCTCAGGGGGCCCTTTTTGATGGGCCCCACTTCTTTGAAGAAATATGGCAAAAAAAATTATTAAAAAAAGTTTTTAGAGGTTGTGCTTTTTTTCTTAAGTAAACTCTCCTCATCTTCAACCTTTTTCTCTTAATCTATTTACTTCCCCCAACTTTGTCTCTCCCAATTCTCATAGCTATAACTTATAATATTTTTAATGTTAATAATTTTTTCCTATTTATTCTTTCTAGTTAAACCCACAACCATGCCAATAATATTTATCTTGTCCTCTCCCTTTTTTTCCCATCTCAAGTTCTTGTGGTGGTTGGCGTTTTGGTACGATGGACGGATTAAAGTTCCGACAAAAAATTAGTCTCCAACAATATATATAAGAGGCAAAAATTCCAATAATATCAAGCGCAAATTTCGGCAAATACGTCTCCGCTGTTTAGGGGCCCGTTTTTTAGTTTTCGCTCAGGGCCCTGAAAATGTCTGAGACGACACTGTTCACAGGATACATTTGATCAATCGAATTTTAAGATTACTAGTTGTTGCTCCGCAAGCCTACGCGCGCGGCGCCCCAAAATAGTGTAATTGTGATATTTGTAGTTCGTTAGCCTTATGTAGTGAAATGTTTATTTAGCACGTATTCCAAACAGGTGGTAAGTACACACGTTGTATTAGTTGCATCAGGCAAACCAATGACGTACGGTGTGCAAACACGGTTTATTTACTCGTTAATTTCATTTGGAAAGAGAATACATAATTAAGTTTATTTGAAGTGCAAATTTAATAGCTAAGTTAACAACGTTGATTTAGAACTTGTTGTTAACTTGTATGTTTCTCGCGTGTCTTTGAAGTGTTTTTGAAACGGAGCTGTAATCTATTCCCGTAAGATAGATAGTAGGCTCCACTGCAACACCCTATTTCTGGAAATTGATGCGGTTGGTGTGATTTGGATCAAGAACCTTGTTGTCATTAGTTCACAGAAGGTGTTGGTAAAGGCCTAGCAAGATGATGTAAATAGACAAGGAATTAGATGAATGGAGCATTTAAATCAAGTATGACTTAGTATGCAAAGTAAGAATAAGTGTAAAGTGCAAGAATGCTTACATTGGTCGATAGATTGCTAACATGTTCGGTTGGCATTTTGAAAAGCACTTCACATTGTTCAGTGTAGGCAGCAACGATCCAAGCATGAAGTATTTGAGCCAATTCATTATTGTTATCATTTATAATGTATTTGTGATAATCGAATTAAGTTAAATATAATTAGTATATTGAATGTCAAGCTATATGCTAAGATATTTGATGCTTTTTCTCTCAAAAAAAAAAAGAAAGATATTTGATGCTTTATACTCGCAATTTTAGCCTATATTAGATATTGTTAGGGACGTAGAGCATATTGATGAAAAATATAAGAGTAAAACATTTTTTGTTTGATGTTACTCAGATATATATTTCTCATGTATTCTCATGTGATCTTGCCTATATATATATATATATATATATATATATATATATATATATATATTATTGAGAAATAAGAATAAATCTCAACCACACGATTGGATTAGAGTTACAACACTTGTTCATTAGAGTTATACCTTAGAAAAATTTTTGAGCCCAAAAAAATGTTTTTTTTTTGAATTTTTTTTTCTAATATTCTTTTTTTTGGAGTCACATCACTTTTTCAATAGAGTTACATCACTTGTTTATTAGAGTTATAGCGCGTAAAATTCATTCTCATTTCTCATGTAAGTATGCTCCTCTCTCTGTGTCTTCCTCTCTTTCCTGGTTGTTATGTTTTTGTTTATAACGTCAAATACTACATTATCCGCCTCTCGTTTGAAAGAGCATATTGTTATGTTTTGCTTCAGACTTAATTCTAGTAAGATAAATTTTCTTCAAAAAAAAAATCTAGTAAGATAAATTAGCAATCATAGAAGAGCATATGATATAATACGAAATGGTTCAAAGATGTCCCATAAGAGACCAAAAGGAACAAAAAAAATGTTCATACAGTCAAGGTCCAAGGGAGACTTCACATATGATAGCTCAGTGAATCAAAATTAATATCCCGTGACATTGGTGGGCCAGATAAACCATTAGGCAACAGACTATAGCATGTCTTCTAAGATCTATCAATCGCAGAAAGTTTTATATTTATCCAATGCAAGAACATACACTCTTTGCTGATGATCGACTATGTTGACAATATCCATCTAAGTATACTATACATGATACAAAATTCACCTTCAAAATAACTCAACGACCAATTACCAATGTATGTGCGTGCATGGGGTGGGAAGAGGATGAGCTAGATTGCTAGATTGGTGGTTATTCTCATGTATTGACAATAGAATGGGGTTTGTGGGCTTGTGGCTTTGCTCTTCAAGCTTTGATATACTAATCAATTGAAGTAGGAATCACAAGGTTCTCATCACTGCAAGACAAAGTCTTTTGCATCAGGATGTGCTTCTCTTTGGAACTTTCTGGCAAATTTAATGGCAGCTTTATATGCTTCTGCTCCATTATACATAAGAAAGACATAATCAGCAAATCAAGAAATTCGACTCTTCGTAAGTTCCACCCGAAATCAATTGGCAAAAGATAATTTCTTATCACTTCCCCACTATTCTCTGCAGCAACCACATCAGTTCTTTTATCTTTTCTTTTGTTTTTGGAAGGCGGGACGGGTGTATAAAAATAAAGTTAGACAAATTTTAATAACATTTTTTCATAAGAGTACTTGATAAGGTAATGGAAAAACTTAAAGGAAAATAGCAAAATGCTTACAGGAGAATATGTCTAGAAACTCACCTGCAAATTAGTATCCTTCTGCACAGCAACACTCATGGCGTTATTGACCAGAATCAGTGTCAATTTCTGTAACCTAACATTGAGTTTCAGAGAAAGAAGCTAGAGAGAAAAAGACAGATACGTTTTTCATTAATCAGAATGAATTATTACAAAGCTAGGAAAGAGTAGTTAGGTATTGATCCACAAATTAGTTAGAAGTTGTAACAAACTCAACCTAACTTAACCAGTTTCTTTTCTTTTGTACCACATAAAAATAAGAACTTTGAAATACTTACGAGCTGAAAAGCAAAGGGAAGGCAAAGGGTATTGTTAAACGATATGATTAGAAAGATATATTGGGAAGTTTAGTGAATAGTAAGATAAATCAGTAAGCCCATATAATTAGACTAAGATGAATTGGATATATTTAGTAAGGCGATTTCCTTCCTATATACCCTCTTCACATTAAAGAGGCCCCTCCGACTTGGTCCCTTCATCTTCTCGCTCTGATCTTCCCTCCCCTAGTAGCTCCCTCTTTTTGTCCTTTTTCATTCTTCTTTCGTAGTTTTGCGAATTTTAGAAAGTTTCTTACCTTCTTGTTTGTGTTGTTGTTTTTCAAAAAAGATAAAGTATGCTATAAATTTATGTTAATTATCAAACAATAAGAACATGACTTATAATTAACTATCAAATAATAATTAGTAACAGTATTCATTCCCATAGAGTGGAGATCACTCAACACTACACAAAAATCAATCACATGCACATCCATATGCAGACTTTTATCGGTGCTTCTTGGGTACTCTTGACAATAGATACCTAAATGAAATTTAATTAGAGAAACAAAGTAATAATTAGTAACAGTATATATTTCCATTTTCCATAGAGTAGAGAGCACTCAACACTACACAAAAATCAATCACATCCACAACCATATGCAGATTTTTATTGGTGCTTCTTGGGTACTCTTGACAATAGATACCTAAATGAAATTTAATTAGAGAAAAAAAAGAGACAAAAAATGAAGCAGAAACTAAAAATAACCTCTACGAGCCAAACACAAACTTACTCTCACAACAACTCTTAAGTCATCCCAAGACTCACACAGATCCACGAACTCCTGCATGTTTCACACACTCCCATGCAGCACCCAACATGGTGAAACAATTCCAGCCGGCATGCCTATTGCACACTTTATACACCTACTACTACAGCCCCTAGCACAGACTCACACACACCACACTTAAGTGGCAGCTCCCTTTAGTAGACCCTCTTATAGCCTCTATAACTAATGTTCTTCCTACATACCCTAGACAGCTTACAGCTCCAACATCCACATAAAACTAACACTTACTACTCCCAAGCAACTAAAATAGTGCCAACAATACTACTTGCTATTCCATGCAAAATTGCACAAAGTAAAATATAATAATTTAGCATTTCATAAAGTAAGACTAATTGAGCACCATATCACCCTAGTGTCGGCTGGTTTAGACACCTGGAAAAAAACACAAGAGGACGTTGAAATTCTAAACTTGTAGATTTATGATCTTAATTGAAAATCTAAAACATACACCAATCAGTGGCAGCTATCCAAAGTTCATCATAAACCCCACCCCAAACTATATAAACGGTGGGAATCTCGTCACCAAAATAGTGGTGTACGAAATTGAGATATAAGATTTTGTGGTGCTTGCATATCAAAGAAAAGTAAATACACTTCAAAGCTAGCAACACTACAGCTAACAGTAGGACAATGCTCCACATATAGGAAACTGTAATTAAAAGAGGGAGGGGAAAGAACATTTGTCAAGAAAGTAGGTAAAAGGTTGAAGAAAGCAAAAATGTTTATATCCAACAGAAAAATAATGAAATTCACATGGAATGTAGTAGCTTGCCTGAGGAAACACTCCAATTGTCTGTCTACCACTTCCATACATAGAAACACACCACTTCTTTCGAGCATTTGGAGCAAAATACTCCGACACAAATTCTCTCAAAAATTCAATATTATTATCCTGCATTCTAAAAGACAATAAATTTACAAACCAAATAAGTCAAAAAGCATATGCGCACAATGAAGTCAGTCATAAACCAAGTTTGACCTCTGGTCTGCACTGCTGCCGGTACATATAATGTGTGAGACGATTGGCACAAATCCCAGGTTCAGAAACTGGTTTCACAGGTGACCTAAGAGGCAAGTTTGGGGAGGCCATTGTTGCACTTTAGACCTCATCGGAATCGATGTTCTTCGCTGCAGCTGATGCAATCCGTGTTTCTTGCAAAAATTAAGACGGGCGGTCGCAGCAGCTTGTGGGGCATGCCTTAACATGGAAATCCGTTATATAAGTTCTTTGATGTTCTTTCTTTGGCGCATGAACATGGACAGCTCTGACTGGTTGAAGCTTCATGAACAGAGAGAAGCCACCATCAAATTAACACCCAATTATAGAGTATTAACACAGAGAAGGTAAGCATTCTCAGAAGGCACACATGTCCTTGGTTTTTTTCTTCCTCCTCTGGCTCCTCGATTTCTCTGGCTCCTCCATTATGGAGGAACCTGCATCACCTTCTTCATTCTCCATTAGCTTGCTTTCTTACTTTTCTCTTCTTTATTATGGGTGAAGAATGATAACAAAAGAGCCAAAATAAACTGAAATCAAAGAGTGATAAAGAATCGAAACCACTAAATAGAGTAATTGAAGAGCAAATCGAAAATAGTGATACAATTTCAAACAAATTGAAATTAAAAACCCAATATCCTCCACAAAAACTAAAGAAACATAGAGAAATGAAATCACAACAAATTGTACTGAAAAGGAAACTAACAATGGATTAGAATTAATTACGGAGATTGATATATCATCTACCCTAGCCCAAACTTAGAAAAATGAGAAATATCTCTAATTTTGTCGCCTAAACCTTGTAAATTTCCATAAGAAATCTTAACAAATTAAAGCTAAAGGCTCGTAGTCTCTCAAAGACTTGTAGACTCTCAAAGACTTGTAGATACAGAGGTTTTTTTTCAGGTCAAAGACATGGATGGAGACATTCTACAATTTGACCAGCGACTGAAAGATGGCATCAATTCATGTTGATCGGGTCCGGGCCAGGTTCCCAGGCCCCATACCGCAAAGAACACCACAAAGACAACAACCGGTTAGTTAATGCACCAAAGTAGGAGGTAACCGAAGCAGCAGACCAACAGCACTACTACAGTCCAGCCCACCAGCAGCACCAAAACACACAAAAGCCCACAAAACAGCCACCCCAAAGCAGGCAACAACCCAACCACTGAAAGTGCACAAAGCAGCCCACCGGCAAGGTCCCCGAACCCCAAAGAATGACCCATAGCAACAACAACACTTACTCTCAAAATTGATAACACCTAGAGCACAAGGGGAAGCTGAAAAAAAGTAGGAGAGCCAAAAGGAGAAAGCAAGGCTTTTTTCACCTAATAACAAGTTAAAGAGCTTTCATCTAGTTTTTTATCTGGTTTCAAGAATTTATCTGGTTTTTTCAGGAGATTATTATTGAGGTCCACGAATATCAAGTTTCAAAAAATTGTGCTTGGGTAACAGTACTTATTTCAGGCCATATGAATCCATCCGCTTGTTTGCTACTTGGATCTAATAAGAGAAGACTTAACACAAACGAATTGTTGATAATGTCATAGTACTAAAATATATCACATTAGCTCACCCTCTTTTTTTCTGAGACATGAGTTCAGCCATCAATATTCGGCAAGTAATAGAGATACCATGAAGAATATCAGATTCACAGTTTACAACAATACCGAGTAAAAACATAAATTAAATAAACTTAGATTGATTTTGACAAAACTAAGACCTTAATGACTAATATTGCTAATCATATACCCAGAAGTAAACCCAGAGCAGCAGATGGTTGAACAAAGTTGCTGAAATTTAAGACTAAACGAGGCTCTTGAATTTTCAATAGTAACAAAATAAAATAAAGGTGGAATGTCAACAATTTCAGTAGAAACAATCAGTACATGAAAAAGAAAATAATCAAAGATTAGGCAAGTCTTGCTAAAAAGAAGAAGCCTAAAATCAGATTTAACACAAAATCATCACTATCAAGAAATAAAAACGCAAGTATACCTTGTTCAGGATTTATGACCACCCCATGGAATCCACCTTCAGTGTTTGATTAGACTCATCTCACTGTGTCCCAATCAGAAAAGGGAACATTACAAACTAAAAGAAATCCATTCAAGAACACAAAGAAAGTTAGATGTATGATTAACTAAAGCACATCTTACTTATTTTGAATTTGGGGGGGGGGATTGAAGGCACAATAACTACCCTAATGGGATTTCCCAGTGTTAATATTCATCCCCAATCCCCACTTCGAACGAATTTAACCCCTTTGATATGAGCACAACATTGTTTCTACGCAGTAAAATTGTCCATCAACTGATTGACATTAAAATTAGATGACCGTAATCCAAAACTATCTAACTTGAGATGTTGAAACACATCCAATCGCCAATTCTGAGAAAAATATGGCCAAATTGGAGCCAAATCCCATACCTTTAATAACCTCAACAGGTATGCGATTATGTACAATTTCCAAACAGAATATCTACACATGACAATAGATATACAGACCCCGACACCAAAATTGAAGCAAATAGGCCTCCAAGCTCATCTAACAATCCTCTCCTAACATATTGATTGTTTGATTAAGCACGTACATGCAGACAAGCAAAAATCTAAAATGATGAACACGATCGAATCAAACAACCAACTAAAGCAGAATAAAAGACAAAAGGGGGGGGAAATAATTGAAATGAAACCCTAGAAAACGATAAAGAGGAAATGAAATTCCCGAAAAAAGGGAGGAAAATGAAAATAACAAGAGCTAAAATTTGATGATTAGGTTAAAAATGAAGAGAAGGAAAGAGTATGAACCAGGATTTGCAGAAGACGGACCAAAATCGAAAACCCAAAAAGTTAATTGAATGAATTACCAAAATGAAATTCGAGGTTTCTTGATAAATTCGAGGAATAATTAATGTGTGGCCTTGAAAGTATACCAGTTCTTGCAAAAAGGGAGAAAAATGTACACAGTCAGTACAACAAAAAATAGGAATAGAAATTCTTTAACCAAACCCAGCTTGCGATTCTAAAATACGATGAACACAATCGAATCAAACAACCAACTGAAGAAGAATTAACGACAAAAGGGGAAAAATAATTGAATTGAAACCCTAGAAAACGATAAAGAGAATAGAAATTCTTTAACCAAACCCAACTTGCGATTCTAAAATACGATGAACACAATCGAATCAAACAACCAACTGAAGAAGAATTAACGACAAAAAAGGGGAAAAATAATTGAATTGAAACCCTAGAAAACGATAAAGAGAATAGAAATTCTTTAACCAAACCCAACTTGCGATTCTAAAATACGATGAACACAATCAAATCAAACAACCAACTGAAGAAGAATTAACGACAAAAGGGGAAAAATAATTGAATTGAAACCCTAGAAAACGATAAAGAGGAAATAAAATTCCCGCAAAAAGGGAGAAAAATGAAGATAAAAAGAGATAAAATTTGATGATTAGGTTAGAAATGAAGAGGAGGAGAGAGAGTGAGTGACGCAGTGAAGAGGAGGGAGAAGAAAACATTGTGTGGCTCAGATGGAGGGAGGAGATGAAGGGCTGAAATTGCCAAGTCTTATGAACAGTGATTTGCATGCTTTTGCGACTCTGAACACTGTTCAAATGAACGGTAGCCAATCTTCCAACTTTTAAAAGGTCTAGGATTCATCACAAACTATGCAACATATAGTCTTATAGTAAATTCCACACACACACACACACACACACACACACACACACACAGATATATATATATATATATATATATATATATATATATATATATATATATATATATATATATATATATATATATATATATATATAATTTCAGAACCAGCACTAGTGCATGCAGATCCAAGGGAAAATACAGATATAGACACCCCAAATGCACACACATTTTCCTTGCGTCAACCCCGCATACACAAGCAAGCGCACACACAAACTCCCACAAACACACAAATGAAGTACCCAATCATCATCATTTGGATGTCTGCACGACCCTTATCTTCTCTTTTCTTAGCAGCAGCCGCAGCTTTCGTGGCGATGCATATATGACAAAGAATTGGCACACTTTCCATTTCTACTTCCGCTTGCTCGTCTTGCCTTCTTCTATAGTGCAATGTAGTATCCACCAACTCACCAACATCTCCATCGTCCAGAAATTCCCTCATCAAATCACCACAATCATCAAGAAGTTCCGCTACTACATGCTTCATGACAATTTTGCTGAATAGCCTACCCATTCTACGCAGTGAAATACTTGTTTTTTTGGCGGAAAAGGATAACTAATGTCATGCATGAAGAATGAGAGAATTGAGAGTTCAGTCCACATACAAGCCCAAACGAGGTTCCTCACTAAAACCAATTGGCAATAATAGGAGTAGGTCCTCTAGCTTATATTGTGGTACTTTCTCTCATCTTTCTCCAATGTGGGACAACTCACATGTGTACAACATATATGAGGTTCAAAAAGAATAGAACATCGTACCTAAATAAATGAATTAAGTAAAAAAAAAAGGAACTTCGTATCGAGGAGTTTTGAAATTCTGTAGAGATTATCACTACTCACTACTCACTAGTCACTCGTCACTAGTGAATAGCCTTAATAAGTCCTCCGTTGCCGTACTCAGGATTTATAGTATTTATCCACTTCTTGGGTTTTAGAAGTTATAAGTTGTAACTTTGTTGGATGCTTTCTCTTTCTCAGTTGTGTCGTTGCTACTTCGTTCTAGCTGCTCGACTACGCGGTTCTTGGTAAACACAACTCTTAGGACGAAGTCATATTTTATTTAAGAGATGTGATAGTTTAATGTACTGCTTCTTTGTATCGTTTTCCAAGCCGTTTAGCTTTTCTATGTGGCGGGTATGCACAATGGTAATTCAACCTTCTCACAAATCTAGAAAAAGGCTATGTTTGGAGAATCATTTTAGTTACTTAAAATAATAAGGTCCTGTTGTAGCCTAACATCTACGACTCCCTTAACGACACATGGGCTCATCAGAGCCATCCACGTGTCACCCTAGTTAATAAGGAAAGAAGGCTTAATCTCTGGGCTATACTCAGTTGGGTTAAAAGGTTGATTTTACGCCCAATCGAGAACCCCGCACTCGTAAGGTGGTTGCGAGGAGAGTGGTTAATAAACCTTCACCAATCATGGCTCGCCACGTGTCATGATCTGATTCCCCAGCCAATCAGAAACCACTATTCTATGGCAGATTTTAAGGATAGCTGTCAACTTGCTATCACTATAAATACCCCTGAAATCAGGAGAAACATTCATTTAATGAAAACAGTGTAAAGTTACTCTGATAAAATACTCTCTCACTTTATCTCTCTATCTCTACTTTCTCTCATTACTCCTGATATCTGACTTAAGCATCGGAGGGGGAACCACCACCTAAACCTCCAGGGTGGGTCCCTTTTTGCAGGTTCGGGAGCAGAGCCCAGACCAAGGACTAAGCGGATTCAGACATCGTTGCACAAGTCTCCAGCTGAAGAACACTCAAGATACTAATTTACTTGCTCGACAAGGAAGCTAAGCCTACAGCTTACTTGTTGGACGAGTGAATAAAACATTTGGCGCCGTCTGTGGGGAGACGCAACGATGACTGATTGTCAATCGTCCAACATTGCTAGGAATCGAAGCCTTCAAGTTAATGTCGAAGATACGGTGGAGCATGAAAGACCACCTCGAGGAAGAGATAGACCTCCATCCATCGTCAATGTTCCTGGACTAAGCCAACAACCGCTCATCTAGGTGAATCTAGATCGTCCAGTGACTGCCGCCCACCTGGAGAATATTCTGAATGACTTTCAGACTAAGATGGCAGCGGTCGTCCAGGAACAGATTAAAAGCAATATGCTGTTTTTTTATCATAACCCGGAGCCAGCTGCTAACAATCCACTTCCTCCTAGGGGACGTTCCCAAGTAGATCGACCATGCCCTAGTCGACCTGTTCGTCAGGAACCCTCTAGGAGGACGGCAAGAGGAAAGCAGCCAGAGGATAATGATCAGCGAAGAAAGATGGACTGGAACCTGGTGGTGAGGACCTAGGACCATGTTCGTCCAAGCGGGAACCGAATAGAAACAGATGCCAGAAAATATCTAGAAGCAAAGAAAGCTGCTGCATTACAACGATCAGCGACAGGATCTACATCATACCTGAGAGACCCTCCTTTGAGGTTGTCGTCCAGAGGGGAGGGACGAAGTTTAAGTCACTCTCTTGTTCATCCACGACAGGAGAAGACGGTGGCTCAGCCCATGGTCTATAGGCGTCCAGTGCCTGCAAACACGTCGTCTGATCCGGTGTTAAAGGAATATCGTAAGGAGTACATACCCATTGAGGGACGAGATGGGAGCCCTCCCGGATTAACCGGCCCACTCCATTCTCGGCCGGGATAATGGAGGCTCCCCCTTCCCAAAGGTTAAACTCCCTACTATAGAACCTTTTGATGGAACAACAGATCCCGATGATCACTTATCTGCTTACAAACATCAGATGTACGTCCAAGGAGTAGATGCCGCTACTTGGTGCAAGAACTTCCCAGCAACCTTGAAGGGAGTCGCTCAGAAATGGTTTAACAATCTTCCCCCTAATTCGGTCAACAATTTTACTGAACTCAGTTACTTATTTACTAGTCACTTTGTTGCCAACAAGCAAGAGCAAAAAACAAGTATGCACCTAGGCAAGGTCGTCCAGGGACCTAAGGAGGCTCTTAGAAGTTTCGTTAAGAGATTCAACCTGGAAGCCCTTCAGATCCAAGATCTTAATGCTGGAGTGGCCTTCGACACCATCATCAGGGGTCTAAGGCCAGGAAATTTCAAGTTTGATCTTGTTAAAAAGAAAATCTCCACTCTTGCTGAGGCTTTGAGGGAAGCTGAAGCGTTTATCCACGCTACCGAAGTGTGTGCTGAAGCAAAACATCCCGAGTCTAAGAAGCCTGAAGAGGTTGCTCAGCCAAAGAAGAGCAACCCCAAGAAGGCCGAGACTTGGGCTAGAGGATGAGCCATCCTCATCCAATCCTATTGAGTTTAACAAGGACCAATACTCCATTCTCATGGAGATTAAGGACCAATATGAGTTGAAGGCTCCAGCGGAGATGAAAACACCTTATAGAAATAGGGATAAGAGCAAAGTATTGCCACTTCCACAAGGATTGCGGTCACGAAACTAATGAATGTAAGCACCTTAAGAAGGCTTTGGAGGAACTAGCTCGAAAGGGAAAGATGAACTCCTATATGCCTCAAGGGGAAGGAAGTTTCAGAGGAAAGATGATTGGCATATTAAGAAGAAGGAGAGTGCAAGCACAGACGAAGATGTTGTTCTTGTAATCTCAGGAGGGTTTGCTGCCGGAGGACCAACCAATAGAGGACACAAAAACTACCTTAGGGAGCTTGGCCAAGTTTTATTAGCTGATCAGACAAAGGCTGAGCCCTTCCCAAGGGTGGTAGTTAGTGAGCAAGATCGGGGCAGGTTGAGGACTCCCCATGATGATCCTTTGGTTGTAGAAATGCAAATAACAAACTTGAGAGTAAGAAGGATTCTGATCGACACCGGAAGCTCGACGGATATCATTAGTGCTGATTGCTTGTCCAGACTAAAGTTTGATGAGAAGAACTTAGTTCCCGTTCACCATCCCATCATAGGGTTTGGGGGAGGAGTCATCCATCCAATGGGAACTGTTACTTTGCCCGTTCGAGTGGGAGAAAAGGATGCAGCTAGAACTCTGTTTATCAAGTTCTTAGTGGTCCGAGATTTGACAGCCTACAATGTCATTCTTGGACGACCAACTCTGAATCATGTCAAAGAAGTAATAGTGACTCACCTGATGTTGATGAAGTATGAGTGTGATGATGGCCAGATTGGCTCATTATATGGAGACCAGCAGGTGGCTAAGGAGTGTCATTTGACTACCCTCAAGCCGTCATCATGGAAGATAGGCAATGAAGATCAGACGAAGGTTGCTGGCGAAAGGAAAACGTCTGAAATAGAGAAAGATCAGACGAAGGTGGCTAGCGAGAGGAAAACGTCTGGAATTGTCAAGGACCAAGTCGCCTCTTAAAAAATGACCATTGAGAGCCCTCAGACGCCTCTCGCTCCCTTAAGGAAGGCGTCTGAGCATCTCCCCAGCAAGAAGAGAATAAAATATGAAATCATCAAGGAAGAACCTCCCTCGTCTGAAGAAGTGATGGCCATTATAGGACTAGCCTTAGAGCGTCCAGAGCCGGTCGAGGTCCCAGAAGATGTATGTCTGGATGAGGCTCGACCAGAACGGACTTTGAAAATTGGTTCTTCGCTTTCTTTGGGTTTGAGGAGCCTCTTAATCAGCTTGCTGAAAGAATTTCAAGACGTGTTTGCTTATGGTGTTGAAGAAATGACTGGAATTGATCCAGAGGTAGCCGTCCACCGACTAAATATTGATCCAAAATTAAAGCCAGTCCGTCAGAAGAAAAGGCATTTGGGACTGGCTAGGAATCAAGCGGTCGACCAGGAAGTTCAGAAGTTGTTGGAGTCAAAATTCATCAAAGAGACTTATTATCCAGAATGGATAGCAAATGTGGTCATGGTGCCAAAGCCCAATGGCACCTGGAGGATGTATGTGGACTACACTGACCTCAACAAGGCTTGTCCTAAGGACAGTTTCCCTTTGCCTAAGTTGGATCGTCTGGTAGACTTCACAGCCGTCCATGCTTTGCTGAGCTTCATGGACGCCTATTCAGGTTTTCATCAAATCCCGATGTGGCCATAGGATCAGGACAAAACGTCCTTCATTATTGAAAAAGGACTATATGATAGAAGCTACTTTTCAAAGATTGATCAATACCGTTTTTCAGCCACAGTTGGGAAGAAACATGGAAGCATATATTGACGATATGATAGTCAAGAGCCGTCAAGAAGAAAGTCATGTTGGTGATTTGAGTGAAACTTTTGAAACTCTCAGGAAATACAAGTTAAAGCTGAACCCCAGCAAATGTGTCTTTGGGGTCTTGTCAGGGAAGTTCTTAGGTTTCTTGGTGGACCAGAGGGGAATAGAAGCTAATCCCAAAAAGATTCAAGCTATTCTAGACATGAAGTCTCCTTCAAAGATAAAGGAAGTACAGAGACTGACGGGTTGCTTGGCTGCCCTTGGACGTTTCTTGTCTAAGTCAGGCGACAAGTGCCATCACTTCTTTGCCACGATCAAGAAAAAGGCCAAGTTTGAATGGACAGCAGAGGCAGAGCAAGCACTACAGCAGGTCAAGGACCACCTTCGGCAGCTGCCTAGGTTGGTCATCCCAGCTGAGGGGGAGAAGCTATTTGTATATCTGGCCGTGTCCACTCAGGTTGTGAGTGTCGTCCTGCTGGCTGAAAGAGAATCCGTGCAAGTCCCAATATACTTCGTCAGCCACGTACTCAAAGACGCGGAAAATAGGTACACTCCAGTAGAGAAGTTTGGATTGGCCCTCGTCATGGCCAGCAGAAAGTTAAGCCCTTATTTCTTGGCACACAGTATAATCGTCTACACTGATCAACCTTTGAAGCAAGTTCTGCAGAAGATGGAAGCCGCTGGGCGAATGCTAAAATGGGCGGTTGAGCTTAACATGTTTGATATATCATTTGAACCAAGGAAAGCCATCACTAGTGGAAAAATGCTCAAATGCTCCGATTAAAAAGCCCACAAATGCTCCGTATTTGACCCGTAGCAGACGTCATACGAGCATTTGAGCATTATGCAAATGCTCCGGTGGCAACCGGAGCATTTGGTATCTCAAATGCTCCGGTTGTTGAATAAACCGGAGCATTTGTTTGCCAAATGCTCCGGTTTATAAGGGAAAACCTGAGCATTTAACTACCAAATGCTCTGGTTTTCGCTTAACAACCGAAGCATTTGCCTATTTTTTTTTTAAAAAAACAACTAGACAGCTTGTTGAAGCTGTACAACAGTAAGCAGTACAACTAGCCAACAAGCAGTAAGAAGTCCCATATCATGCCAGCACATACAGCTCAAACCCCAAAAAATTTTAAATACTCTTAAAAGAACGTATACTAAGGATATAAGCTGGAATTTTATTAATAATAAAAAAAATTAATATGCCATAACAAAATCTCATACGCCACTAGGACATAATTATAAATTAAAAAAAAAATATAATGAAAAACAAGCAAGATTTCTAAATCTAAACCAATGAAAGCTATCACCCTTTTGCCTGATGCCTACTAGTGTTGTTGCAATCTAGCCAAAGGAAACTCTATCTAGCACAAATACATGGTTTATCTCCCTTTGAAAGTGCTAGAAGCTTCCCATGGTGATATATAAGAGCAATATTAGCTGGAAAAAAAAGGAGAAATTCAGAAATAAGTCCCAAATTTTAGAAGCACACACATAGAGGCAAAGTCACATAATAGGAAAAAATAATTAATTCAACGATGCATTTACTTCCCAACTAAGAGCACAGTAAAAATATACTTACTGCAGGTAGACGAGACATAATATTTGTCCTACTTTGTAAGAGAGCTTCTTGGCTAGAGACATTAGTTAGTAATAAAGATAACCCAAGGAGAAGAAGAAAACATGTTCCATTTCCATACAACATATCTAGTACTTTCAGTTTGGTTTCGCCTATTTGCAAGCTCACTCGTAAGTAGTTCAAACGACCCCTTAAGATCATTGCGCTGCAAATTAAGGATATGAAAACCGACAAAGGTAAGGTCTATATCAAATTCTTAATTCAGTCATATAGAATAAGAAACGTTGAAACAACAAGTTCTCATTAAAAGTCTACTATGCAGTTCCATTACAATTTTCTTATTACGTCATAAGAGTGAGAAAAGAATTCAGAAATTTTCCTTAGTTTTTCGAAGTAAGCTCTCTCTAAATGGTACAAGATGTGATTATACTATTGAAAGCTTTCTCTCATACATATTGAAAGACAATCTAGCTAGGAAACCTTCTGCTGTCAACTTAATTACGTTCCGAACCACCAAAAGTCTTTCCATCTTTCATATCAATCTATCTCAATGGACAAATCCTAGACCAAAGCAAAAATCTTTCCTAGCCTCTTTACTATAAAGTTTCAATGAACAACTTGTTAACATTTGGTAATCTCAAACCAAGTAACAAATGGAAAATTTCTAATATGCTTTTACAACATAATCCTGTCATATATAATAGTTGGTCTTTTGTCAAGACCATGCATGTAAGTATGTTATAACACTCATTCCCTAACACATATTGGAGATAGATTGTAAAGACTGGAAATCTACTTTACTAATTTCATCAGCCACAACTCCAAGCAACTTTAAGAAATTAAGCAGGTGACAATTGATGAAATTTTAGTGCTTGAAGGCTTGATTCCATTTAATTATTGCCTTACTGAATCTCAAGTAGTTGATATGTTTATAATGTATAATTTTAATCTTTTCCCTAAAATTTAGCTTGAAGTTCATAAAAGCAACAAATTGAAAAACATTTCAGATAACAATAACCTCAAAACCAAGATGGCAAAGAAAGCTATGTAGTTGATAGTACCCTTTTCAGATTAGAACTAGATAAACACAATAGTAAAAAAAATGCACCTCCCTCAAAAAAACTATGCAGGAAAAAACAGTTAAAAAAAAACAGCACATAGAAGAAGCACAAAATGTAAAAGAACACCGGAATCCACATTGACCCATCCATCATTATAGAAGATCTAGTAATTGGTTAATAAAAAAAATTCGTCCTAATTAAATGACAATGTAATCAATTTAGTGAAAAATGAATGCAACGATATTACCTCAGAAACAAGAGAAAGTACTGCATCCTTGAACTCAATCATCTGCAACCATATCTCCTCATCCTATCTCTCAACTTTACCATGTTTATAAAAACCGCAGCAATTAATACATGCATTAGAAATATCTACTTTACAAAAACACCAGACGCAAGATAAATCTCCGTATATTAAAATAAAGGACCTTAAAAGATAGAAAGGTAAACAATCATGTACAGAGTCATAGCCAAATTATAGTATCATAGTGACACATAATTAAAGCTTAAGAATGTTTAGAGTATATTAATCCAAAAACCAGATCATTAAATTTGATCATGATGCACCTATGTTTTCTTATTGTATCTCTTAACTTAAATAATATCTCTATATTATGGAATAGCTACGCAGCGAATTCTATAGCAATCTATGATGAATTTTACTCACTAGTCTTTTCATTAAAGCTTTAGTGCCCTGGAGTCTGCAATCTATATAAAGAGAAGGATATGTCATTTCAATATAGATACAACACATTTCTTCCAATGGCATTTCTAGTGCCCTCTTTTATGGCCTTCTTTTTTCTTCTATTCTGGAAAAAGTAGTTGATAAAGTACTTCCTCACTAAGCCTACCATAGTACTATGATACCCTAACAAACATGCCCCACTAAAAATTTAGTGAATTTGGCTGTTTCATAAGAAAAGAAACAATACATTGTCAATTAGTCCGCACAAAAACCAATTGATTCGTTGTCATCTCTAAAATTGACTTGCTTGTAATGCAAATCAATCAAATGATTATAAGTCCATGAACTTTGCAATGCAAATCAATAAATAGACTTGTATCCTTTAAAAATACAACACACTCATAATATCACATGGTATTATAAAGAACATCCTCATCCTTGAAGCAACACCCTAATTAATTAAAATTAATTCTTTAATCAATAACATAACCTGTAGAACCAGGCTCAAATCCAAAAATAAACCAAAATTTCCATAAAAAGAGAACAGAAGATAACTCAAACACCCACCTCAGTAAAAAACTAAGTATCATGAGAGTGAAGATCTAACAAAACAGAGGACTCAATTCGCTTTCCAAATCGGCCCCGACCCTTGGGTGATCTTCCTCGAAATATGAGACAGTTCACCGGCGGCGTAGACAAGTCCGTATAATAATCCCCATTGCCACTTCCATAACCCCTCAATCCTAGCATTAAAGCACTCAATCAACAAAAGTAAAAGAAAAAGTAAGAACTATATCTCAAAATTCAAACAGAAGGAAAAATAAAAAACAAAAGTAGAAATATCAGAGGCATTACATGTTTTCCTCTCTCAACAAAATCCACTGAAAAGTAAGAACTAAATCGACAAAAACTATCACCCATTGTGTGGGAGAGATTATAAGGTGCATAGATTGATAAAAAGTTGCAATTAGAAAAACAAAGAAATTATTAGAGCAATTATAAACTGATTTAATTATTGACGGTCAAACTTAACACATTAATCTAGCATTATGTTCAAAATGATACATGCAAGTGGATCTTAGATAGCATCCTGCCCATGGAGGATCTCAAATCAAGTAACAAAGCCTTTGTTTCATCAAATCAAATTCAGCAACATATACTCTATCACTCTAAGTTGAAAGTTCACTTCAAAATTTTAGTTGTCTTGTGAGGAGCAATATGTAATCAAAATTTTCAACTTAAGAAATAAATTGAATAGAGGGATAGCAAACTATGCATTGCTCATTTGCAACCTAAATAAATAACTCACTCTAAGTTGAAAGTTTACTTCAATCAAATTCACATTCTCATGTCATACATACAACAAAAATTGCATCCACAAATCACAGTCTAGTTTCACAGAGTTCGCACCACTAGAAGCTATTAGCCAAACTAGATCTACAATAAAAACGAAAAAAAAAAGAAATCGAAAGATCCGGCCATCTAGAACCAATTTTGAGGAATCAGTTGCAAAAAAATTATAAAAAATAGAAAGTAAACAAATTGAGGAAGTAGTGAAGTACACCTATTTTTGCAGTGAATCTTCAACAAGGCATGAAATTGAATAATTATGTTCCAGTAATGCAAATGAAGACTCCCTGACACTCTCCTCCTTCTCGACGGCGAAAACCCTAATTCCAAACTCTTAGACGATAATTCTTTTTCTGATTGCAGCAAACAATCAAGAAATTCGTGCAGAAAGAGACAAAATCGAGAAGCCCTAATTCGATTTCTAGGTTTCGAGTTTTCGAACCAAATCAACCAGAAAAAAAAAAAATTGAGCCACTTACTTGTTTTAGTGAAGAATGGGGAAAAATCTGATTGCAACAGAACAAGACCACTAAAAGCAGCAGCAAAAAAAGAAAGACATCAAGACTTCCACAAAACAACATCACATCAAAGGGCAAGCCTTGGCAGATTTTATAGTTGAGCTTACTCGGCCAACCATAGAGCCGTTATCTGATCCAGCTAAAGGAAGGAAGCACTGGACGCTCATGGTTGATGGATCGTCCACAGTCAATGGATGTGGGGCAGGAATCATTTGTCAATCTCCCGAAGGGGACAAATTTGAATATGCATTAAGATTCCAATTCAAAGCATCCAATAACGAAGCTGAATATGAAGCACTCTTAGCTGGAATCAAAATGTGTAAGGCGGCTGTAGCTTTAGAAATTGAGGCCAAATCGGACTCCCTCTTAGTCGTCAGTCATATCAATGGAGATTTTGAATGCAAAGAAGCATCAATGAGCAAATACATGCGACTGATCAAGGATGAGATTGAGCCATTAAAACGATTTGTTCTCGACCAAGTGTCAAGGTCAGAAAATCATCAAGCAGATGCTCTCTCTAAATTGGCCAGCTCGGCTGAAGGTGATGTGCCAAGAACAGTTTTTTGGGAAGTCAAACCCAAAAAGAGCATTAACCAAGAGCATATTATGTTTCTTAGCCGAGGAGCAGTCTGGATGGAGCCTATCATAGAATACAAAAAGATGGGACGATTGCCTTCTAACCCTGTAGAGGCTAAGTATGTGAAGGCTAGAGACAAGTGGTTTGAGTTATGGGATGAGACTCTTTACAATAAGTCATTCAACCGACCTCTCCTCAAGTGCATTACCGGGGAAGAAGGCCTAGAAGTTCTGAAGGAACTCCATGAAGGAGCATGTGCATCTCACATTGGGGGAAGAGCCTTAGGAGAGAAGGCTTTAAGGACGGGGTACTACTGGCCTACCTTAAAGGAGGATGCCCTAGTCTATGCAAAGAAGTGCGACAGTTGTCAGAAGCATGGAAATGTGCATCAGAAGCCGTCCAACTACTTAACTCCCATCTTGTTCCCTCTGCCTTTTGCCAAATGGGGCATGGATATCCTAGGACCTTTCCCTGTGGCCGCTGGGCAAAAGAAGTTTGTGATGTGGCAGTTGACTACTTCACTAAATGGATAGAGGCAGGAGCCATGCGAGGAATAACAACAAACGATGTCAAGGGCTTCATTTGGAAAAACATTATAACTCGTTTTGGCATGCCACAATCCATCGTCTTTGATAATGGGCCACAGTTTGAAACGCCTAAACTGAAGGAATGGTTGGCGGAAAGAGAAGTAAAAGCTCACTTCGCTGCAGTCGCCCACCCACAAGCCAATGGGCAAGTAGAGTCCTTCAACAAGATTCTATCAAATGGAATCAAAAGGAAGGCGGAGAACGCCAAGGGGCAATGGGTTGAAGAGCTGCCAGTTGGTGTTATGGTCCATCGGAACAACCACCAAAAACTCTACAGGGGAGACGTCCTTCATGTTAATATATGGCATTGAAGCCGTCTTGCCCATTGAGATTGAAGAACCCACCTTTGCGAGTCATGTTGTACCACGGTAAGATGCCAACTGGGCCGCATTACGCACGGCTTTGGACCAATTGCCGGAAGTCGGGGGCAATGCCTTGCTAAGAATGCAATTGTACAAACCTGCGGATGGCTCGGGAGTTTAACAAAAGAGTTGTTAGACGACCGCTCAGGTGGGGGGATCTTGTTCTAAGAAAGATGGAAGCGGTTGGACGAGCTAAAGAGTTAGGGAAGCTAACACCTATTTGGGAAGGACCTTATCTGACTATCCAAGAGCTACGCAGTGGGACTTTTCGTCTCCAAGATCTAGATGGACGACCTATACGGCGTACTTGGAATTCGAGATAATTTGAAGAAGTACCACGTCTAGCTCGGTTCTTGTCGAGATACCTATAAGGTAGTTTGTAGTTACTCCAAAGTGCCACGGCACATGTTGGGAAGAAGAATTGTATACATGCATCTTGGCATTTAGTCAAGCAAAATCCATATAATACAATTCCTACTTTCTTATTTCTTTGTTTATTTTCACCAAGTTAATTCACTTTGGGGCATTAAATCAGTTACTCGTCTAAAAGTGACAATAACTTGGACAAAAATACAAACAATAATAGAACGTCAAAATTACTCACTTTTATGCCGAACATCACTCCCTCGAAGAGACCGACCCAAAATATAACACATACATGGCCGTCAAACTGACAAAACCTCTAGTAAGAGTAACGTCAAAGTCTCTGAGAGAAAGCTGGCCTGAAATAAGACCTTAGTAAAGGATACTTACTTTCAAAAGCATGGACAGCTAAGTAGTCCAGACCCTAGTAAGGGATCACTACTTAATGACTAGTGTTGCTCCCTCAAGGAAGCCGGCTAAAACATGCTTTGAACATATATCTCAAGCTCGTCCATCAACTTCAGAAGGCTCGGCCAAGGATGGCCGCTCTCCTTCTTGGACTTTGGCTCGCCCACCATGTACGGTTGAGCTAAGCCCAAGAAAGGGGGGATGATAGAAGCCTATAGGACGAGCTAAAGAGAAAAGGTCGTCCAAAAACCAGGAGGACCTAGGCAATAGATGCCCTTGTGATGGTTTGATACCGCAGGACGAGTGTTAGTAGCTCAAGTAAAACGACTAGAACGTGGCTCGTCCACAAAAACAAACAGGTATTGGCCGCTTTCCCTTTTTGGGCGTGACTCGTCATTATAAGCACACTGTCCAAAAATCTAGGACGAATCCCACGAAATACTTGGATACTTTATGGACGAGTGGTGATCGTCCAAGGCCAAGGATGGCAATCTTCTCCTGCATACATTTTGTAAACTGCCCCAGACGAGTCTCTTTTGGCAAGTGTTTGTTTCATTCATATTATGCAGACCGTCCAAGAAATTCAGGACGAGTCTATTCTTGTACTTGCAGACAATTTTTAAAGATTGAAAATCGTCTAAAGGCAAGCAAGCTGCTCTTTCCTTAAACATCTGTGCTGGACGTCCAACAATCATGACGAAGTTAATGTTGTACTTAGTCAAATTGGAATTGTTGAAAATAAGAGACAAGCAATTGGCAAAAGTCCTTCATATATATCATAAGCAAAAATTTACAACTTAAGACTACTGAAGGGCAAAGACTACAACGGCAGACAAGCCAAGAAACTTAGAAAAATAAACCTAAAACTAGGCTTCATCTTCAGCGCGTGTTTCTTGGTCGTCCTCAGGCTTCTCATCCTCGGCTTCGTCCTCAGGCCTCTCATCCTCGGCTGCAGCCTCGTCGTCCGACTCTAAAAACTCCGGAGGTTCCTCGGCGCATACCATAGCCCGATGGACACTCTGTTGGTATTCCAGACGACGCACAAAGCTGGGGACTTCATCAGCCTCAGCCAGCATCTCGAAGGCCTTGACGGCCCAGTCCTTAGACGTTTCGACGACTTGCTCCAACCCTTCCTTGGCATCGTCGAAGGCCTTGGCCGCCCGACTCTCTAGACGGGCAGTTCTCGCCCTCAGAAGAATATTCTCCCTCGTTAGCTGCGCAGCGGCGAGAAGGGCGACATTTCTTTCATCCCTTAGATCAGTGGAGACAACATCAATTACCATCTTCAGACGGTCCTATTCCTTGAACAGGTCATTAATGGTAACAAGATAATTCTTGTTTTCTGACTCCAGAAGAGCTGATCTTTCCTCTAAAGCCTCCAGAGATTGACGATGGAGTGTATTAGCCATCTCAATGTCATGGATGGCCTTGTCGCCTGCCGTTGTCGCCATATGGACGAGCTGCTTATTCTCTTTTCTTAGCTCCCTCGCCCATTCTTCAGTTAGCATGCTGCGAGCAAAAAGCTGGAACAATGAAAACAAAACAAGTCATTAGACGATTTACAAAAAAGGAATTGTATCAAGTATAAAACAAAGGCGGCAATAAGCCATACCTCAGCAGCAAGTTGAGACATGTAGCCCACATGCCCGGCCGATGCTCCCCTTAGTCCTTTAATATAGGATTCAGGGTAGCACTTGAAGAGCTCCTGCTTAAGCCGCTCTTTTTCCAGCCTTGACATTTTGGCGAAGGCAAGAGAAGACTCCTCATCCGAATCAATGGTGGGAGGAGTTGGGGTATAGCAGGGCCTTTGCCCTTATCTGAAATAGGGGGAGAGTTAGTAATCTTGATAGGAAAGACGATAGCTTGTCTATTGGACGGACTCATAGACCGTCCGTCGACCCGCATCGTCCTAACTATATTTGGGTAATACGACTCACCAGACGAGATGGAGCCCGCCCTAACAGCTAATGGCATCTACGACACCAGCTTGGCCACCGAGCCACTGAAGCCAGGATAGTTCTCAGCAGCCGTATATGATTCTGGGACAAGCAAGGCTAAGGCGGACTCTGGGTTGATCTCAGCCGAGTTAGCCGGCAGAGTGTCCAGCGGAACAACAGGATCCGCACTCTTTTCCCCCTCAGCAGGGGCAGCAGTTGAAGGCTCCTTTTTAAGAGCTTTATCTTTTGGGGGGGGCATGGGTTTTTCTCCAACCCCACTTGAAGCGGCCTTCTCCGTCTTCTTTCTTGTAAAGCCTTAGGCTTTTTCGCGGGAGGTTGGTCCACGGCCGCTGTAGGCCTCTTTTTGGACGAGGACGACTTCCCAGGTCGAAGCTTGTTTGGAGGAGCATTTTTCTGCAAAAAATGAGCAAGGTGTCAAACTGGCCGTCCAAGGGACAAAAGTTAAAATTCCTATTACAAGATTTCAGACGAACATCCCCCGAAGAAGGAAGGCGTCATAAAATGAACATCTTCTCCCCTAAGGGAACCTCGTTTGGGAGAAAAAAAAATATCTGAATACAGACGAAGGTGATGCAAAGAAGGAAGCCGTCCCAAATTTGGACGGACTAACATGACTCCCGTCCAAGGATAGGAAATTAACTCGTCGTCAAGCCTCAGAACTCAAAACAACTCAGACGAGTATGGCCCCAAGAAGGTGGCCGTCCAAGCATGGACGCCTTCCTTCTTCGGGCTATCCTCGTCCAAGGAAATATACGAGTACTTGGGCGAGTATATATATAATCCCAGACGAGTATGGCCCCAAGAAGGTGGTCGTCCAAGCATGGACGCCTTCCTTCTTCGGGCTATCCTCGTCCAGAGAGACATACGAGTACTTGCCGAGTATATATATAATCTCAGATGAGTATGGCCCCAAGAAGGTGGCTGTCCAAGCACGGACGCCTTCCTTCTTCGGGCTATCCTCGTCCAGGGGAATACACGAGTACATGGGCGAGTTCTAATGGCTCAAAGGTGAACGTCCACGCTTGGAATTTCTCCTTCTTTGGGTCATCCTCGTCCAAAGATTAGATGCCAATTCCAGAGGAGCCATAATGATCCTCGTCTAAAAAAAAAAAAGGAATATATATGTATTTACCAGCGTCTCCGCCCTCTTTTCGGCACTGCTTTTGGCGTACTTCTTCCATAAGTTGTCTGTGAATTTTGACATACTTATGTCTCCCGTCCAAGAAGCTTTGAGACGTGTTCTGGCCGAGTCTGCAACAAGAAAGCAAAAAATGGGTTTGTCAAATGAATTATGGACGAAGAGTTTTACTTTGGAGGATTTTAAATATATACCTTTATCATCGGCCAACCGAAGCGGCGGCGACCAAGAAGTCGTCTTGGTAAAACATTTCTTTAAAAGGTATCCAGTTAGATGGCCCCTTAAAAGATCGTTGGCCGGGCCTGGAGTACTCCTTTATTCTGAAGTACTCCACCACTTCTTCGTCGAAATTATCCTCCAGGTCCAGCCAGGACTGCTTCCGTCCCGTATTCGTGACGGACCGATTGTAGAATCTATAGCCCTCAGTGGCAGAATCATTGGCCGCCTTTAAAAATATGAAATTGGCTTTCCAGTCATGCATCTTCGAAGGCTTCCTCCAAGCCGTCAGGAAGCCAGGACGGTTGCAGATGCTGAGCCATGCCCTGTCCACGGCTCCAGGTACCTTGGCCGCATAATGGATGTGGGTAAAGGCTTGAAGGGAAAGGGCTAGGCCGCGTAGCTCACAGACGGCAATCAACGTCAAGACGTTGTGCCAAGCGTATGGAGCCAGCTGATTGTGGCCGATGTGGTAGTACTGCAGCACTTGTTCTATGAATTCATGGAGAGGAAACCTCAATCCCACATCTAAGGCCAGTTTATAGATGGCGAAATGGTTCCTGGGAGCGCTCAGGATCGTCGCGTCTTTATTTGGAATGACAAAGGAGAAGCCCGGCATGGGCATATAAGACAATAAATAGTTAGGGTCTCGGCCGCTTTTCTCTAACCATTTTCGGTTGACCAAAATGAAGTCGGGGTCAGAGAGGGGACCTAGACGCCTTCAAATTTCCGACGAGGTAGTCGAAGCCTCGTCTGACTCTTCGGCATTATCAGACTCATTGACGTTATTACCTTCGCCGGTCTCCGCCATAGCGATGTCTCTGCCAGAAGTACTGGCTTCAGGGTTTATTTCATATTCTTCTAAGTCATGGTCAAAGGAAGGAGGCTGGCCCAAAGCCCCTGCACTTTGAACTTCTCTTGCCTCATCGGGCACCCGTCCAGTAGATTCTTCCATATCTGAACTATTTGACGGGATTATAGCTTTTCGTCTTAGACGGGTCGTTTGCTTGACGCGCGCCAGATTACCCTGCACAGGTAAAGACTGGGTCGTCTGACTTTCTCGGCCAAAAGAATAAAAAAATATATAGTCGGCTAGAAGAGGCCCAACTCTAGAATGCGCCGAAGAAGAAGTATCGGTTCTAGGGTCAAGACATGTTCTTGGTCGGCTAAGATTATTTGAGGAAGAAGATTCCATTTTATTGATTTTCTAAGAAAAAATTAAAGAATAAAGAAGAATGAAGAGAACAAAGAAAAGATACCTGCTAAAATGCCTGGACGAGTCGGTGAAGAAAGCTGAGGTTGGACGTTCTCTCTCTCTCTAGAAAAATTGCAGAGTCTCTCTCTTTAGAAAAATTCGTTCAAGGTGTGAAATGATTTAATGTTCTCAAACAAAGAGTATTTATAGGGGGGGGGGTAAAAAACTTGTGGAGCCGGTCAGAAATGACCGAAGAAAAGAAGGCCACGGTCGGTTATGACCGGTAAAATCCTGGAAAGGGCGCGTCATTTCCTTCATTTTGAATACACTACCTTCCGTAAAACGGGCCTTAACCGTCAGATGGGCCAACAAAAAGCTACCTTGGGTAAAAGGGCATTAACCGTCAGATGGGCCAACAATGAAAGCCCTTTTAGGGGCAAATGTTGTAGCCTAACATCTACGGCTCCCTTAACGACACATGGGCTCATCAGAGCCATCCACGTGTCACCCTAGTTAATAAGGAAATAAGGCTTAATCTCTGGGCTATACTCAGTTGGGTTAAAAGGTTGATTTTCTGGCCCAACAGTCAGAACCCAGCACTGCAAGGTGGCTGCAGGAGAGTGGTTAATAAACCTTCACCAATCATGGCCTGCCACGTGTCATGATCTGATTCCCCAGCCAATCAGAAACCACTATTCTAGGGCAGTTTTTAAGGTTAGCTGTCAACATCAGTATAAATACCCTTGAAATCAGGAGAAACATTCATTCAATGAAAACAGTGTAAAGTTACTCTGATAAAATACTCTCTCACTTTCTCTCTCTATCTCTACTTTCTCTCACTACTCCTGATATCTGACTTAAGCATCGGAGGGGGAACCACACCCAAACCTCCAGGGTGGGTCCCTTTTTGCAGGTTCGGGAGTAGAGCCCAGACCAAGGACTAAGCGGATTCAGACATCGTTACACAAGTCTCCAGCTGAAGAACACTCAAGATACTAATTTATTTGCTCGACAAAGAAGCTAAGCCTACAGCTTACCTGTTGGACGAGTGGATAAAACAGGTCCTAACATTTTTAGGTAATTTATAGGAGAGATTTTGGGGGAATCTATCTATACTAATATATTAAAAGGCGTTCCTCAATAAAGAACTGTGCCACGTGGCGCTATCCCTAAATGTGTTTGCTTCATGTAAACATACATACAATAAAAAATTAGAAAATGCATGTTATAAAATTTGATTCCATGATCCTCAAGCTTATATATTAAAGTCTTAACTACTAAACCAAGTAATGTTTGGTGTTATAATTTTAAAGTAAATGTTTGGTGTTATATTTTTAAAGTAAAATATTAATAAATGAAAATTATAATTACCCGGGATATTGCCCGGTCCTAAAAACTAGTTAAATTCGCTAAGGCGCAGATCCAAGTATTACGTTTGTAATAAATTATATATAGAAATTTAGTTGAATAGTTAGACATATTAGCTATTTATTATATATTGTATGTCATTTTTATTGTGAGAAGGCGAATAATCATTATATGCGAAGAGGGAAGAAGAATATAGGGTTGATCTATTATTTTTAAGATGTGTTAATTATACACAAATCTTGGGATTAAATATTTTGGATTTTGGACTTAAGTAATGATTCCAGATAATTAAAAAAATTTATACTAGGAAATGTTTCATGCTAATGTTTATTGAGTTGTTTGTCCAGTGTAAACTAATTTGTTCCTATCAGTTTCTAATATGATCCATTATCATTATAAATAGGGAAACTCTCAAAAGAAGGCTCCTATTCTTGAGAATTTTCAATGCTAGATTCAACTTTTTTTTTCTTCTCATTGATAGGCTTCAGTTTTCCTAATTTACCCAAATGTAGCATAAATTAGGCTTAAACGTTAATTTCATGTTTATATTTTTTTACTCCATCACTGTATAATGGAGTAAATAAAAATTCCATGGCAAATTCATCTTCTTACTCCATCACCCTGTAATTTTTTTCCCTTGGGTATGTATTATATATTTCAAAAGTCAAAGAATAGTGAATCTTTCACTTTATTAGAAAAGCACATGAAGAGTATGCATACTACTAAAAATATATAGTATACCAAGATATGTTAGGATTCATCATAAAGATTAATATTGACCTACTAAAAAACTTAACAGAATTATTAAAAATAAACATGAAATTAACGTCTAAGCCTCATTAATGCTACATTTGGGTACATTAGGAAAATTGAGGCCTAGCAATGGGAAGAAAAAGAAGTTGAATCTAATACCATTGGTAATTCTCAAGAATAAAAGCATACCAATGGGAATGTCCCTTATAAATATTTTATTTTTTATATTAGTTAGCTAAATATTTTATTTGAACAAATATAGAACCAAAATTGATGATTTTGTGTCAACTAACAGTTCTTCCTCCCGAGTTGAGACCAGATAAACTAATTTAATGAGTTCGAATATTTATAAACTTTATAGAAGAGTCATCTATCTGAACAATACTCTTATTGATCTATTAACAACAAGTAGATTTGTGCCGGGAAAATTAGTAATGTGTTAGAGCCGGGGAAATTGGAATAAATACAATTCATCACCCATATCCATTACCACTTAAAAGATTTATTGTCATCGAGAATAATAGTCAAGATTGTACTGTGGTATGGGATCTAACCAGAAAAGAAGCTATTAGTATATCAGGAGTTCAACTTTTGATTATATCAGTATACTATATCTAAAGTCTATTAGAATAAATTGTAGTAATTCTAATTTCTAAGTGTTATTGGCCCGTGGTTGGCCGTCTTACTAATAAGTCTTTCCATCATCATTCATTTTTTTTCCTAGGAAATTTCCATTATCATTCTAAAGGTAGAAATCATAGAATTAAAAAACCCCTCGACTCAATAGTTTTTTTTTTTTGGTTAAAATGGCATACTTAGCATAGATAATTAGAACAAGTCAAGCCTACAACAATCCGCCAATAGTAATTCCTTACAAGCATCAAGGGGAAGGGGAAGATGCTTAGTAACATTTAGATCAAGTTTAGCCGTCTACACGACCTCAGTAGTTGAGGAGGAGTGGAGGACATAATAAGAGAAGTGTAGTTAAGTAAAAAGCGTCCACACATAACAGATACGCTTGATTCTCGACGACTAGGACTAGTAGACTAGGGAGTATGTCGTCGAATGCTTCCACTTGAATACTTGATGAGTGCCACTAACACTCGATTTGGAGCCACATATAGGTAATTGAATTTTCCATTGTGCCCAAAAAATTTGGCTTGAAGCTCATCTTTTGTTTGACATAGGATAATAGGATTAGAGGAAGACGTATAGTACGAGGCAATGTCTCGATGACTAGCTATGAATTATTCATCTAATACTTCCTTTTCAACTTGGATTATATATGTCTTGAAGGAATTGTGTCCTTGACTCTAATGCAATTACTAAATATAACATGGATCATATTATGGAGATAATAAATTCATTAAATTGGGTCGTCTATACGTCTTGCTAGAGGATGCTATAGAACTTCAAGTTTAGTAAATAATAAACCCGAAGCCCAATTAGATGGATCCTACAAGGTCACACTTTCACAATCCGGATCAATAAAAGAATGACCTAGAGCCCATGTAGGACTCTAGGGGTGGCCGGCCAAGGAGAAAGAAAAGGAGAGGACTCCTAACCTAATTAGTTCCTATAATTAGGTGTGGGGTGAGAAAATAAAGCAGTCAGTTTTATTCTCTCATTATTTTCTCTCTCCTCTTTTCTCTCTCTTCCAAAGCTACGTAATACTGCTCCAAGAAATAGAAGAGTCCCTCTTCCTTCCAACTAGCATTGGTGGAGCATTGATCTGGATTCATGGACCAAGTAGAGGAATCTCAATTGCGGTTCTATCTCCGGATCTCGGAGAGCTTTGTGGAAATCACGCGTCAAAGGTTAATTCTTAACTATTATGTGATCCTTGAATCTATATGCATGAGATCCTGTTTTAAGTGCTCATGAATATGATTCATGAAATTCCGCTTAGAGTACTTATAATCTTACAGTGGTATCAGTTTTAGCCTCTTGCATATAATTTTTAGGTCATAATAATTCGATTTATTTTGATGTGTTCATGACTAATTTTAATTTGATTAAGGGGAGGAATTGAATTATGGAATGAATAATTAATTGGAATTGATTAAATGGAGATTTAATTGCTTAATTTTTCAATATAGAATGGCCGAATTTTTTTTTTTAAAATTCAACCCTAATTTTCGAAATTTAAATTCTGATTTTATTTCGAATATTAAGTTCATATTATTAATCTGATTTTCATGTTTAAATTTGTTTATGTATGAAAATTAATTCATGTGAAAAGAGTTTTATATGAATTAGAGATTAATTTATGTGAATAACCCTAAAATTAATTAAAATGGAGATTTTGATTTAATTTTCTGAATTATGCATAAAAGAGTTTATGTTTAATTTAATTAAGATCACTAAATTAATTTTACAAATGTTGTAATTTTAATTTCCTTCAATAAAAAAAAAAAAAAGGAGCGAGGAAGAGGAGCAGACCACGGCCGGTGGTTGCTTCCGGTGGTCTCGCCGTCCGTACGAAGGCGAGGATAGCCGGACGCCGCCGGGCGTCGTCGAAGTCCGGTGGTGGCGGCAGCCACGCTGCGACACACGTTCGAGACGCGCGCAGCCGCGTCTTCTTGGGCGGCGGCCTGGCGCCGGCGAGGTTGTTGCCGGCGTCGGCTCGCGATGGGTTGCCGGCGAGTTCAGGTGAGGTTGTTGACGTTGGTTGCCGGAATTTCGGCCGTTCGTCGATCCGGGGCAATCTTTGCCGTGGAAGGCAGCCTTTGAGCTTTCGGGTTTTTTGTTTCACGTTTTATAAATTAAAAAAAAAAAATTTCTTGATTTTAAAAGCAGCGCTGGCAGCAATATCTCAACAGATTTTGTTTTTGAAATTTTGTTGTTTTGTTGAGATAATTAAGCAAATTCCAATTATGTTAATTTTGACTGGGTCATAAATTAATTCCATAATTTTATTCTTTAATCTAATTAAAATTAGTAGGCTAGATTTTCTAGGATAGATTTTTTAGGTGGTTAGGAATTACTTAAATATTTTATCCTCTTGCTTTAATTAAGAATATTTGATATTTTGATTATTGGCAAGTATAATATGTGATATTATTATGTGGCGTTTTATATTTGATATAATTGCTATGAATGACTAGTATGGCCCAAATTTAAGTTAGAAAATACGATCTGCGTATCGTTATGTATTCTTGTAATTTAAATACGATCTGCGTATCGTTAAGTATTTTTGTAATTTATTTAATTTAGATATTATTTAAATTATTTTGATACTTATGTAATCCAAAGACGAACCCATCAAGAGAAGGCCCATGGCTAACATGGATGGAGATCCATGAAAAGTCCAAGGAGGAGCCCATGATGCGTAGTTCTTAGGATTAGGGGCCATGCTAGATCATATTTATTTTTGCATTTTATTATTATTTAAAATGCTTATAAGTTTATTGTATGTTGGTTATCAATGCGCTAGAGTTCACTAATTCATGACAACATAATAAACTTAGGTCCCGCAAATATTAAGGTTAGCTTTTCCAAACATAAAGTGCTTATTAACCCTTAATTAATAGCAATAGGTCATGCCTCCGCAGGGTATTATCATTAATTTTGGGAGATAAGGTAAAATTGCGAATTTTACTACTTAGTTTGGTTATCCTTAACAAAATCATCAAAAGCGTTTTGGGTTTTGAAGCAAGAGATAGTTAAGCATGCGATGTTTACCAATCTAAACAAGAATTATAAATTGTTATAATTAGTAAAGGAGTTTACTTACCTTGAGAATGTAACGTTAAGATAAGGCCTCCGTCTGCTTAGTGTTGCATGTTGATAGGATCTTGTAATTACTTATTCAAATGGGACATTAAAATTGAATAGGTAATCAACCTAGAAACCTTTGCATGTTTTAGGTTGTTTTGTAAACATAATATTGGACTTTGCTTTTATTACGTCTCGTAGATACTATGTCTAACAACAACAACAACTCTGTTTTCAACATTCGTCCTTTCCTTGAAAGGGGCAGGCTGAATGGTGAAAATTTCATCAACTGGGAAAGAACCCTAAGACTCATATTGAGGTCGAGGGTCGAGAGGATGTCTTAGAAACCCCACTTCCTGTGATTGCGATGAGTCGTCCGAAGCCGACAAACGTCGTGCTAAGCGAGGCCAATGAGAGGTGCATGCCCGATCACTTGCTTGATGATAGCAGCCATGGAGCCGGACCTCCAAAGGAGGTTCGAAACCAAGGATGCTTATACCATCATGCAAGAGCTGCGGGCTATGTTTCGAACACAAGCCCGAGTTGAGCGGTATGAGACTAATAGGGAGATACTAGAATGTCACATGAAGCCGGGTCAAGCTGTTGGCCCCCATGTTTTCGCTATGATGGGTCTTTTCGAAAACATGGAACGACTTGGATTCCCTTACAGGGTTGAGTTGGCACGACATTATTCTCCACTCATTGCCTGGCGCCTTCAATCGGTTCGAGGATGACCTTCAACATGAATGAGTCGAAAAGACTTTGCAAGAGCTGCACGGGTTGTTGGTCAATGCTGAGAGGAATATCCCTAAAGAACCAAAGAAAGAGGTTCGATGGTTCGAAGGGAAAGGGTTTTAAGAAGAAATGGGTAGGAAAGAAGGACAAAGGCAAGCAAGTTGCCGTTGTTGTTGAAAAACCTAAGCCAACCGCCAAGCCAAAGGTGGCCGCGGAAAGCAAGTGCTTCCATTGTCACAAGATAGGACACTGGAAGAGGAACTGCCCTCTATACTTGGAAGAAAAGAAGTCTAGGGCTTCCACTTCAGGTATATTTGTTATAGAAATCAATATGACTTCTACTTCTTTATGGGTATTGGATACCGTTTGTGGTTCTCACATAGTTAATGATGTGCGGGGACTAAAAAGAAGTAGGAGGTCGGCAAAGGGCGAGGTTGAGCTTCGCGTTGGAAATGGAGCACGGGTTCTTTGCACTTGCCATAGGAAGCTATAGTCCGCATTTGCCATCCGGCTTTGTTTTATAATTGAATAATTGTTATTTTGTTCCTTCTATAACTAAGAACATAATTTCTGTTTACGTATTGGATTACGAAGGGTTTTGTTTTGAAATTAAGAACAAATGTTGTTCCATTTCTTACAATAATATGTTCTATGCTAGTGCTAAATTGATAAATGGCTTATATGTGCTTGATAGGTCATTAGAAGTCTATAACATAGATAGCAAGAAACAAAAATCAAATGAATCAAACCTAACCTACATTTGGCATTGTCGAATGGGTCATATAAACCAAAAGCGCATCCAAAAGTTACAACAGGATGGTATTCTTCCATCATTTGATTTTGAATCATTTGATGTATGTGAATCATGCTTGATGGGGAAAATGACAAAGTCACCGTTTCTTGGAAAGGGTGAAAAGGCCGGCGATCTCTTGGGCCTCATACATACGGATGTTTGTGGTCCTATGAGCACAAAGGCAAGGGGAGGGTTTAATTACTTCATTACCTTCACGATGATTTGAGTAGATATGGGTATGTCTACTTAATGAAACATAAGTCGGAATCTTTTGATAAATTCAAAGAGTTCCGGAATGAAGTACAAAATCAACTTGGTAAGACAATTAAAGCACTTGCGATCCGATCGTGGTGGCGAATATTTGAGCCAAGAGTTTGATGATCATTTGAAGGGTTGTGGAATTCTTTCACAATTGACTCCACCGAAACACCGCAGTTAAATGGTGTATACGAAAGGAGGAATCGGACCTTATTGGATATGGTTCGATCAATGATGAGTCTTGCTTGATCTTCCGATTTCTTTTTGGGGATATGCTCTCGAAACATTGCACACACACTAAACGAGGAGCCCGTCAAAGGCTGTGGAAAAGACTCCATATGAGTTATGGAATGGAAAAACTCCAAACTTGTCTTTTCTTAAGACTTGGGGATGTGAGGTCTATGTAAAACGTTTACTTTCAGACAAACTTGCACCCAAGTCAGATAAATGTCTCTTTGTGGGATACCCAAAAGAGACAAGGGGTTATTACTTCTATAACCGTCAAGAGAACAAAGTGTTTGTTGCTCGTGATGGTGTCTTTCTTGAAAAGGAATTTGTTTCTAGAAAGACAAGTGGGAGTAAAATAATTCTCGAAGAAATTCGAGATGAGCAACAATTGGACGTGGTTCACACCATGTCAGAGACGGCCCGACAAGACGAAAGTCTAGTTCAGGAGATGACGTATTCAACGCGTGAACCTCCTACCGTCCCACTTGAATCTCATTCAAGCAACGATCTTCAAGAAGTTGAAGAGAACATTTCTCTTGATGCTCAGGCCCCATGTAGGTCTATTAGAGAAAGGATTCCAAACAAGAGGTTGGTTGATTTCCTGTTAACTGAAAACTCTGAAATTATGATTTTGGAGAATTCAGAACCTACTACCTACAAACAAGCTTTGACGAGCCCGGACTCTGAGAAATGGCTTGAAGCCATGAAATCCGAGTTAGACTCCATGTCTCGAGAATAAAGTTTGGACCCTGGTCGACTTGCACGATGGGGTTAACCCTATTGGATGCAAGTGGGTGTTCAAATTGAAAACAGACAAAGATGGGAATGTCTATGTCTATAAAGCAAGACTGGTTGCAAAAGGATTCAGACAAATTCATGGTATAGACTATGACGAGACCTTTTCTCCAGTAGCAATGCTTAAGTCAATTCGGATACTTTTAGCGATTCTTTGCATTTTATGATTATGAAATTTGGCGGATGGATGTCAAAACAAAGCATTCTTGAATGGGTTCTTGAATGAGGATGTGTATATGACACAACCTCGAGGGTTTTGAGGATCCGAGAAAATCCTAAAAGGGTTTGCAAGCTTCAGAGATCCATTTATGGATTGAAGCGAGCATCTCGGAGCTGGAATCTTCGATTTGATGAGGCAATCAAGAAATTTGGTTTCATCAAAAGCGAAGAAGAATCTTGTGTTTACAAGAAGTTTAGTGGGAGCGACTTAGTCTTCTTGGTATTGTATGTGGATGACATACTACTCATGGGAAATGACATACCAATGCTTGAGTCGGTCAAGGAATGGTTGAAAAGTTGTTTCTCTATGAAGGACCTTGGAGAAGCTGAGTACATATTGGGAATTAAAATCCATAGAGATAGGTCTCGAAGGATGATTGGACTAAGTCAAGAAACTTATATTGATAAAGTTCTTGCAAGGTTCAACATGGAAAACTCGAAGAGAGGATTCATTACCATGTCACATGGCATATCGCTTAGCAAGAGTCAGTGCCCGACTGAGCCTGATGAGTTGAAGCGAATGAGTAGCATACCTTATGCTTCGGCTATAGGGTCTATCATGTATGCCATGATAAGTACTCGACCCGAGATGTTGCATATGCCTTGAGCATGTGTAGCGAGATTCCAAGCAAATCCGGGGAAGCACTTTGGATTGCGGCTAAGAGCATCCTTAAGTACTTGAGAAGAACTAAAGGCATGTTCTTAGTCTATGGAGGTGAAAGTGAGTTGGTTGTTAAAGGTTATGCGATGCGAGCTTCCAAACCGACGAGAGATGATTACCGCTCTCGGTCGGGTACGTCTTTTGTCTAAATGGAGGAGCAGAGAGCTGGAAGAGCTCAAAGCAAAGCACTGTAGCAGACTCTACGACAGAATCAGAATATTTAGCAGCGGTTGAAGCAGCTAAAGAAGCAGTTTGGATAAAGAAGTTCTTGACAGAGCTGGATATCATACCTAGTGCTCTGGAAGGGATTGAGTTGTTCTGTGATAACAATGGTGCTATTGCGCAAGCAAAAGAACCGAGATCACATAACAAATCCAAACATGTAATGAGGAAGTATCACCTCATTAGGGAGATTGTTGACAGGAAGGATGTCAGGATCTGCAAAGTTCCCACGGATGAGAATGTGGCTGATCCGCTCACTAAACCACTACCTCAACCCAAGCATGAGTGTCACGCTAGGGCTATAGGCTTAAAGCAAATGTTAGAGTGGCTTTAGATTGTACTAGGTTTAGAGAAACTTATTACAATGTAGAGACATGGTTTTGCTATATTATGTTTATGAGAAATAAAAATTTTATCTTATTTAATTTTGGTTTGGTATTAAATAAAATGTCCAAAATATATCTTGAATTCAATGGTTTTGTCAAATACATGATTTGATGAATGAAACACCATAAGTGAACAGAATTCATAGAATATCATAGTTCCTAATCTAAGTCGTTAAATTGGTCATAAATGACTTATTAAAGGATTAGCATATAAGATTGATTGATAGCGCCGTTTCATGGGCTATGGGAACATGGAGATGTTTAGTCAATCATATGGACATGTATAGTTGATACATGGTCGAACAGACCTACTTAGAAGTTTCTATAACTTCGTAATTATATTAGTGGATTCCTAAGACATGAGTGGAACACTACTTAGCCTAATGATTGGTATAACTTTGATACTGTCAAACGTCATGCCGTAAAAGGGGACTATAAAGGCAGTGTTCGGGTTGTGCTAAAAGTTGAGTGGGAGTTTTGGTTGCCACAAGATTGAAAAGTCCTCCTATATGAGATAGGATGGGTGTCTTGGCCCTTTGGAGAGTGAAAATTGAAAATGCATGGCCGTGCTCAAATGGATTATATGATGATCATTTGCTTGTCAATTTGAACTCGGATTTCAAGGATTAATTTGAAAACTAGTATGGATGACATAGAAATATGATCATACTATCAAATTGGACACTAAGGGACTTAAGGAATTTGAAGATTGCACACTCGTCTCGGACAAGTGGGAGATTGAAAGAATTGTGTCCTTGACTCTAATGCAATTACTAAATATAACATGGATCATATTATAGAGATGATAAATTCATTAAATTGGGTCGTCTATACGTCTTGCTAGAGGATGCTATAGAACTTCAAGTTTAGTAAATAATAAACCCGAAGCCCAATTAGATGGATCCTACAAGGTCACACTTTCACAATCCGGATCAATAAAAGAATGACCTAGAGCCCATGTAGGACTCTAGGGGTGGCTGGCCAAGGAGAAAGAAAAGGAGAGGACTCCTAACCTAATTAGTTCCTATAATTAGGTGTGGGGTGAGAAAATAAAGCAGTCGGTTTTATTCTCTCATTATTTTCTCTCTCCTCTTTTCTCTCTCTTCCAAAGCTACGTAATACTGCTCCAAGAAATAGAAGAGTCCCTCTTCCTTCCAACTTGCATTGGTGGAGCATTGATCTGGATTCGTGGACCAAGTAGAGGAATCTCAATTGCGGTTCTATCTCCGGATCTCGAAGAGCTTTGTGGAAATCACGCGTCAAAGGTTAATTCTTAACTATTATGTGATCCTTGAATCTATATGCATGAGATCCTGTTTTAAGTGCTTATGAATATGATTCATGAAATTCCGCTTAGAGTACTTATAATTTTACATGTCTAACATAAGAGTTTAGCCAAACTTGCTTGGTAGAGGTGGTGGGGAACTCACGTTGTGACGAACCCACTACCTACTTGTACATGGGAGTAAGGATTCCCTTATATGTTATATCCCCCTATTCTCAAGCGTTAGACCTGTATAGTTGGGCTGACTGACATGTAATAGGTGCTGGTCCAGTAGGATCCTTCTCCTTTTCTTACCAAGGGGTTCCCAGTGGGGCCCCGAAAAAAAAAAGAGTTAAAGTTGACCTAGTCAATTGAAGACCCTCTTTTCACTATTATGACAAGGGTGTGATTTTGGCCCCTTGGGATCCCTTCCCTCCACTTGTAAGATATCTTCATTTTACCTTAAAAAATTAAGAAAATATACGTCTACAGTGCTGCTTAACAATATTTGGCAACAAGTGTAAAATGTATTAGCCGATAAAGAAAGCTGGTTACTTGGTCAAGACAACAATGAGTATGACTTGAGTACCATCATTGGTGGGTATCGAGAAATATTCTTGCCATTACCAAATACTACGACGTTTGTGTTGTATTTGGAAACATCCTAATATTTGGGAATAACCAAAAAATACTTCCCAATAACTCACTATAAGTTTTTGAGAAAAAGAGGGAGAGTCCAAATCTTGCGTCCACTTTCTTACCCGTTCTAATAACTTCTAAATACAAAAGCGAGTTTTAAGTTTGAAAATCATTGTATTTAGGACAGAGGAAAAACTAAGAATTATATCAAAAACAAAATCTAACTAATGTTATCTCATAAAATTAGCCTTTTTAAAAGGTATTTCTCCACAAAGTTTTCTAGAAATATATTTTCTTTTTTACAACAAGAAAACTTGCATTAATTTAAGAAGGGAAGTACGATGCCCAAATTTATTTTAACGCTAATACAACCACACATAAAACAAGCAAACAAATAGGAATATTGACAACAAACAACAATATTTGTACATTAATCTTTTAAAAAAAAAAATATTACTTTGAGTTATAATGGATCCGACTCTTTGGCGTTCTAATTTAAGATGATATACTATCCCTGTTAGATTGTGTAAAACTCCGTGAGTTTGGAGTGATTCTATTGATAAAAAATATATTGGGTTACAATAATCGGAGTCCTCACATAGTTAGGAAACTATACAAAGTATATCCTAAAACAATGAGAACATATTATCCTAATAGTACTCTCTATCACACCCCCGCAGTCATAGCGAGAGGAGGACGGACGCTAAGACTGGATTTAAAATCCAAAAATAGTTGTTTAGGAAGGCCTTTAGTGAAAACATCCGAAAACTAATACCTAGTATGCACCTGTAAAACACGAACTTGTCCTGAAACAACCTTTTTCCCGAACAAAGTGAATATCCAACTCAACATGTTTGGTGCGTTGATGCTGAACAGGATTGCTAGACAAATAAATAGCACTAACATTATCACAATAGACAAGTGTAGCCTGACGAAGAGGACAATGCAACTCTAGTAATAAGTTGTGGAACCAACATGATTCAGCAACAACATTAGCGACGCCTCTATATTCTGCCTCTGCGCTAGATCGAGAAAGAGTAGCCTGACGCTTAGAAGACCAAGAAATAAGGTTGTCCCCTAAAAGACAACAATATCCGGGGGTAGAACGGCGAGTGTCTGGGCACCCGCTCCAATCAGCATTAGTATAAGTGATCAGACGCAGTGAAGAAGTAGGATATAAATGTAACCCATGATCAATAGTACCCTGAATGTAGCACAGGATCCATTTTAATGCATCATAATGAGAGACCCTTGTGTCGTGCATAAACAGGCAGACCTGCTGAACAACATAAGAAATATCAGGATGTATAAAAGTAAGGTACTGAAGAGCACCTGCAAGATTATGATTCAAAGTAGGATCATGAAACTGTGGTCCAGCATCTGCACTAAGTTTGGACTTAGTGTCCACAGGGGTAGCAGCAGGCTTACAACTCGCTATGCCTACACGCTCTAGAATTTCCTATGCATGTTTATGTTGAGATAACAACATATAAGATGGTAAAAAGAAACAAAAAAAGACACTGCAATAAAAATTCATTCTTGGATGAAATTTGGACGTGAGGTCCAGAGGAGCAGTGAGAGAATAAAAATTTATTCTTGGATGAAATTTGGACGTGAGGTCCAATGTTGCCAGAAAATAATTTTTGTAGGGAGGATAGCTAACTTATGTTCTTGATTCCATGTTAGATTGTGTAAAACTCCGTGAGTCTGGAATGATTCTATTGATCAAAATATATAGGGTTACAATAATCCGAGTTCTCACATAGTTAGGAAACTATACAAAGTATATCCTAAAACAATGAGAAAATATTATCCTAATAATATTCTCTATCAATCCCTCTAAGGTTCCTAGAAATTTAAGTATGTTTCTATATTTGCAATCTGTGTTGAGTACTTGAAGAGCGTACAAAATCTAAGGTTGGATATAAGTACTATCAGTTGTTTACTAATTTAATTAAGAATTAATAAGTAAATACAGATTTAGAATAGCTATAATTACCTGTTTGTGCTCCGACACCGTTCACTTATCAAAATAAAACCTTAACATATATATTTAATTTTAATGAATACAAATCATTATTTTTTTGGAAAGTCCTAACTTTCGTTTTTAGTACACTACTCCCTCCCTTTCCTAAAGATCCTCCCTCTTTTACTTTTCACGCATGTTAATGCAAACTTTTGGACACTAACATCTTTAATTATTATATGTATTTTTGTAAAAATTATAGAAATAAAGAAAATTTTAAAATATATATTAAGACGAATCTAACAAGAACCCACCTGATTATGACTTTTCTTACATATGAGTCACAAACAACTGTCAAAACAAAACTTGTGAATAGTGAAAAATGTCAAAGAGGGAGGATTTTTCAGAAACGGATGTAGTATATTGTAAAATACTTCCTAATTTCTATTGACTTGGTCTACCCCTCTCGCTCACGCACAGTCTGCAACTAGCTTGCTATATAAAGTATATACACATCCATGTAAAATGGAGATCAAACATAGTTTTATTCCAACAAACACTCACTACCTGACCAAAAGGAAAATAGTAGCGCTAGCTAGCATTAATTAAAAATATGAAATTTTCTTGCCAAAGTTGCGGAACTATAATGATCCTGAAAGAGGAAGAACGTGGGATGGACGATCAATTATGTTCGATAATCGGCAAATTTGTTATAAAACATGCAGTATTTACTTTTCTAGGGCAGCACCATCTTAGTGCGATTGATGTTGTGGGCTGTGGTGCTCTAGCATTCAAGAAGATAAGAGAGAGAAAAAAAGCCAAGGAGCTACACAAAAAATCATCCAAATGTTTGTTCCATATGCATTGCCGAAGCCGAGGCTGCTGAGAAAAAAGCTATTGCCCAGGAAAAACGTCGTCGTATATATTTATTATTACTCATTGGTTTCTTAGCATTGATTCCAGTATATGTTTTCTATAAGATGAGTCAATTGGTGAAGGTGATTTTGGTTTGTATTTGGCTTTTTTATTACTATGTGGTCAAATAGGCAAAAAATTGTATAGGTGTATGGTTTTTTTTAGTCGGCGAAAAAACTGATTCTTTTTTTCTCTTTTTATTTTTGGTAATAAAAAAGCTACTTAAAAGCCATTTTTCAAAGACTCCCTGAACTCTTGATATGCATCAGCTATCTCAAATTACTTTTTTAGAATTATTATATGGTTTTACTTATTCATTAAGAGTAAGGTTCTACATGTAATAGAAATATGTCCTTTCATTGTTTGCTTTTGATTATTGAATTACTAAGATACAGATGGAAGTGATGAGAATAATTGCATTATAATTAAAAACCCCCCATTTTCCCCCAAATGGGTGAAATTTAGATAAATCAAAACTATTAGACAAAGGCATGCATCATTCATTGGAATGGAAGCTGCTGGTATCCAAGAAATCACCTATAACTCGATCATGAAATATGATGTGGTCATGTGGATATTAGGAAAGACTTGTATAGTAACATAGTACTCATCAGTGTAATACCACACCATGTTTCCTGGTATTGCTGATAGAATGAACAAGGAAATCACTGCACTAGCACACAGAGCAGCATGAAGATTAAGGTTGTGGCACACCCGAGAGAAAATACAGTACATAGAATTTTAAGAGCAGACTCCAAAATTTCCCTCAAAGGAAAAGGAAAGTGAAAAAACAGATTGATTTATTTTCACCCGGCCAAATCCAATACTAAAAGATCTAGGCGAATTTCGCCGTGCGAAGCATAGCACAGAAAGCAAAGTCTAGGTACTCCATAGTGATGCGACAAGCATAACAATGTCCTTCATATGTTTGACATTGCGATTCATATTGTTTACAAATCTCAGTTATTTTTTTGGACTTCTTCATAGTATTCCTAAATCTTTCCTAACAAAAAACATCGATATATAAGAGGAGAGAATTAATATTTTTATTGTTATCGTACTTTCCGAATATACTTAACTAAACATGATTAGATAACAAATTCCGAACTTTAACCTGCAATTTCTTTCACTCTCTTCTCTGTACCCTTACTGTGATATGCTTTCTGCAATGTAATATAGACTATGAGTCAAGACTGATATATTACAGCATATGCAATTACGCATCATGTTTGTCATACTACAAAAACTGACGCAATTAGAGTTGGAAAAAAAGGAGCAAGAAGCTAAAAATATAAATAGAAGACAGCACAGTGAAATACCAAGAATGTGACAAAATATCCACTTGTACTTGAAGCAACATAAATGTTGTCAGCACCTTTGCTAATACTAGCTCATAATCATACTACTTAATCACTTCTTCAAGCAACCTCTCGAATAAAATAGATGCATCCATCATTATTCTTGTGCTCTAATACGTCATTGTTGTCACAGGAAAACATGTTGGATTCTCGCGACCATCTTGTTCTATAGGAGTGAATTTGTTGTATGTTGCATGAGGCTCTTGATCGATACCAAGCTTTCTGTATAACTAAGAGCCCAATCGATATTTGTTCGTCGATATCC
This sequence comes from Beta lomatogona, assembly GCA_947646795.1. Classification (NCBI taxonomy): domain Eukaryota; kingdom Viridiplantae; phylum Streptophyta; class Magnoliopsida; order Caryophyllales; family Amaranthaceae; genus Beta; species Beta lomatogona. Next base: position 158,540 of record CANSNZ010000124.1, read on the forward strand.
TGTTCCCTTTAGTTGTCGGGTGCGAAGGTCATAAGAACATACCTCAAATAAATCCTTATCATTTTCCACATTCAACAAAAGTTCGTTGTCATTCATCCAAAAAGTCGGGTGAACAAGCTTTTGATCTGGAAATCTAATTGAAACTTGCTTAACCCAACTATATCCAGGGTCGTTACCAACTCTGCTTTTATCACCTGCATTCAAACAAGTTAGTACCCATATGTTCATATCTTCATTGCAATGATATGAGTAGCAACATAGGCAAGCCTTCACATGGCAAGCGGTTAATAGACTATGTTCATTTCCCTTCTGATGGCATAGGCAGTTTGGCATTGGGATCTCGCAAAATTTCTCATCAACCACGTCAAAAGATAGTATGAAATTGCCATAGTTCCAGTTAAGAGTACTACTGTTACTATTCAACACAGGTGAATACAAAAGCTCGTGGTACTGTTGAAGGATGTCTATGTCATGCAGACTACACCAACGACCATTACTGATAGAGAAGATATCCACCAGCCAAGTACGATACCAATAGACTCTAACCCTGGTAATTGCCACAATTTTGTAGTCATTACAAATAGAGTCATACCCAATGCCAAAACTGGTCCACCTATGGGAATTAATGTTAAGGGACACTGGCACTTCAACTACTTCACGAATTGATGGGTTCCATAACATGAGCTTAGAAGACTTCCCATTATGTTTTGGAATGACTTGTATGCACTTTATGCCATGACAAAAGTTGGATGATAATTCCACTGAGCCCAAACCAAGTTCTAGCTCAAACTTTTTCACTTTACGAAAAGTCTTCTCTTCAGTTAAAGAGAAGGCGGAAAAATAGTAAACGCATAATTCCTCTGCTGCGCCATCACGTTTTCTCCAACAAATTGAAAAGTAAGAAGCAATGTAATCAAAATTCCCCATCAAACAAGCTGATGATGTACTTCGAGAGACGTAGTGTGTGATAGCAAATTGAACATCGTTTCGAATGAGCTGCAACCAAGATTTACACACACAAGTAAATCGTACAAGACATTTCACCAGGAGGTGATAAAAATAATCATCAACAATTCCATTGGCAGGTTACCATAGTCAGAATTAAAGTCCTTTTTATGTGCCATGAAATGATCTGCATTGCAACCCATATTTTACAACATAACATCAAGGCTAGGCTCAAAGATGTATAAATGCCACTGCAAATGATAGTTACATAGTAAAACAAAACCAGATTTATATGCTGCTTGTAGAAAAATTATATAATAAAACAATTTTCCTTGTGGTATAGGATAGACTTCTCCTTAAATAAATCATAATCTAAAAAATTTCGCAATTAAATCATCAATACTTACTTCAAATACAAGTTCTCATTGATCACCCACAGTACTACACAATTTACACGTACTACACAAATCATACAATTCATGCTCTTTTTTAAATTCCAAAATTATAACACTAATTTTACATGTACTATTATTTTAATTTGGAATTCATATGATATTATTGAGTTTATCAACCAATAGGATATTCAATTCATACTTCACAACTAATATAAACATATAATCAAATGAACAATTTTGTGTAAAAAATCAAATAAATAATAAAAAAATTAAATTAATATTACACTTAACTATCTAAGGAAAACAACAAAATTTTGCACCAAAATTCAAAAAACAACAAATAGCCAGAATTGCTTAGGGAAAAAAAATCAAAATCTTTGAAAAGAAAGATAAAAAAAAGACCTAAATCGATGAGTCAGCAAAGATGGAGGATCGAAGAAGTAGCGTCAGTAGTGTGGGCGCGTGAGCGGCGACGTGGCATTGCCGTGTAGATATGAAGTGTGAATTGAAGGCCTGCGGCTATGTTAGATGTCAATAGCCTCACAAAAGCAAGTCTTCACTTTTAGGTTTTGGAGTGAATTGTGGTTGAATTAAATATACGACTAGGCGTTGTTTTGAGGCTTTTATATTAACGTTTTTAAAAAAACAATATTGGGAACACGTGTCAGTCGGATCCTACGTGCGTTCACCGTAAAGAAGACTCTAAAGATAATTTTGTGTAGGAATTTGTGCATTGAATCTGGTCAAATGGTGTTTTCGTCGGCTCGCCCTACCGGGCGGGGTTAGCTTCTCAGCAGAAGCTCAAGGAGCGTGGCGCCCGATGGCGTCGGGCGTCGTAGCAAACTACGACTCGGGTGATGGTCGCTCGATCGAGCACGAGACGATTTCTGGTTTGGCGAGTACCGCCCGACCCGGTCGGGCGTTGTGCAGTTTGACGCGGAAACGCGTTTTCCGAATTTACTTATGAATAGGCTTTTAACCTAGTTTATTTATTTGACGATTAAGTCATTAATCACCTCTGTAATTCTGGTTATCCTTCTCATCAATAATATTATTCTCTCTCTGCCGTGACGTAGCCAACAATCCGTTGGTGAACCACGTTAAATCTGTGTGTGATTTTCTTCGTTTTGCATTTGATTATTTGTTCTTTTTCACATCTGTCATAACAAATTGGTATCAAGAGCTTTGTGTTCTATCCGGGTGAGAAAGATGTCTGGGATGAATGTGAAAATCGATAAATTCACTAGGAGAAACAGTTTCAATCTGTGGCAGATCAAGATGCGGGCTTTACTGAAACCACAAGGGTTGTGGGCACCGTTGGCAAAGAAGTCATCGGATTCAGATACCGCTGAGATGGTCGTTCTGGAGGAGAAGGCACATTCAACGATTATGTTGTGTCTTTCTGACGACATAATTACTGAGGTCGCGGAGCAGGAAACCGCCGCCGGTTTGTGGTTGAAGTTAGAGAGTCTATACATGGCGAAATCTCTAACCAACAAGTTGCTTTTGAAGCAACGTCTGTTCATCCTTTATATGCAGGAAGGTATGTCTCTGAGAGACCATCTAGATAAATTGAATACTATCTTACTAGATCTTCGTAATATTGATGTTAAAGTAGATGATGAGGATGCTGCTTTAATTCTGTTAGTATCTTTGCCTTTATCGTATGAGAATTTTGTGAATTCTTTTATTGTTGGGAAAGATAGTCTGTCATTAGAAGAAGTAAGATATGCTCTTCATGCTACAAAAGTCCGTCATCAGGCATCTGGTTCTAGTATAGAAAATCAGACATCTAGATTAGTTGTCACTGGGGGTAAGGGACAGGGAAATCTGGTAAAAAGAAATCGAACCATAAAAATTCGAATTCTAAGGGTCCTAAACCTAATGATGTATGTAATTATTGTAAGGAAAAGGGACATTGGAAAAATGAATGTCCTAAGAAAAAGAAGCAACAGGACAGGAATGAAGGTTCTGCTGCTCTAGGAGAAACCGATGGTAATTCTGAGGAAGATCTGGCCCTAGTTGTTAATAACCAGTCACATTATAGGGATGTGTGGGTTCTTGATTCTGGGGCATCATATCATATTAGTCCCTGCAGGAAGTGGTTTTCAACTTATGAACAGATAGATGGGGGCAGTGTTTCTATGGCCCACAATGCTGCCGGCAAAGTAGTTGGAATAGGCTCCATCAGATTGAGGACTTATTATGGTACATTCTGTACTTTGAACGAAGTTAGACATGTTCCACTGATGACAAAGAATCTAATATCTTTGAGTCTTCTTGACAGTAGAGGTTTCAGTTTTCAAGGTGAAGGTGGAGTTATGAGTGTCTGCAAGGGTTCGAAGGTAGTTCTGAAAGGTATTAAAAATGGTACCTTGTATTTCCTTCAAGGTTCTACTGTGACAGGTTCTACTGCTGTTGCATCATCTGAGGTTCACAAGGATGATATGACCAAGTTGTGGCATAGGAGGCTTCGACATATGGGTGAAAGGGGAATGCAAATTATGTTAAAAAGGGATCTTCTGTGTGGGCACAAGGTGCAGGACCTAGAATTCTATGAGCATTGTGTGTTTGGGAAGCTTCATCGCAGCAAGTTTCCAAAGGTTGTGCATACTACAAAGGGCACACTTGATTATATTCACTCTAATTGTTGGGGTCCTTCCCGAGTTCAATCTATTGGAGGTCACAGGTACTTTGTGTCGATGATCGATGATTATTCAAGGATGACTTAGGTAATTATGATGAAGCATAAAAGTGAGGCTTTCATGAACTTCAAGCAGTGGAAGGCTTTGGTGGAAAATCAAGCTGAAAGGAAGATCAAAAGTGTAATAGCCTCAATTTTTAAGACGATATCATTAAGATAAACGAGATACGTTAGCATACTAATCAATACTAAATCAATTGCGTCTTTGAGGAATAAGGAAATTGTGAATAGTTCCTATGTGAAGTCTGTCGGTGAATCTGAATATTATATATTTATCATGTGATTATGAATACAAATTATGAGTTAAGATAAGATATTTACGAATTACGTTAAGAACGTTGAGCATTGTTCTGAAATTTCGAGACTTCGAACTATTATAGATATTGTGTTTGAGATACTTTGTAATTATAATTTAAGGGGCAAATGAACCAAAATATCTTTATTAAGTTACAAAGCATAATTTGAGGGTTTAGTTTAAGTATAATGAAGGATTGGAGCTTAATTACATAAGGTTAAGGATTAAGTAAAAACCATAAAATTCTGGAATACTCCTAAGTTGTGAGAAGACGATTTTGCCCTCATTACTAAACCAAAATCACGAGCTTGCCATTACCCATTCTCTATTTATATATGACCAAAGTCCCTAATTCATTTAATGATATTTCATTCACAAAACACAACAACAACGACACAACATTCACCCCTCTTCTTCTTCGCCAGCTCTGGCGTGTTGATGGCTGCTGTTGACAGCTTTGTTCCTTTTTATTTTAGCTCTGGATCTTGCATGAAATTGTTGTCCTAGACTCCTCAAGTTGTTCTTCGTACTGGGCAAGTTTTATTTTTGAGGTATCACATCCATAGCATCAAAGAAAACTAAGAAAGATACGTGGCTAAACCGTATCACTTATGAGATTTAGTAGATTGTAAATTAGATTACCTTGGGTTAATTACTGAATTTAAGTTATGGATGTTGTAATTAAGATCTTAGAAGGTTGCTGGAATAGAGCTAAAAGTGCTTAAAGGAGATTTGATTCCTAAACACCCGAAATATGGTACACAAGCTCCACCACCTAAACTTTGTTTTTAGCTTCGATCATGGAATTTGTTTGTGGAATTGTGAATACTTGGATTATGTTTGAATGTCTATAAAAACTGATTTGCATGTGTTTTCTTATGGAAGATATTGTGTTAAAAATCTCTTGCATGTCAAGTTCCCTAAGACTCTCTGAATAACCGAGTAAGAAAGTGATTATCCATTCTCTTGAGCTATGCTGCCGTGACTTTATCTTCCAAATATCTTTCATTTCCACTCTGTTTTTCGCCTTGTTGTCTCTTGGAAGTGGTAGATCTTGAAAAGTTATTGAATTTAGACCCAAAAATCACTCCATTTGGAGATGTACATCAAAAGTTATGCTGTCCGGAAGTTGTTGTATGCATAACAAGTTTCCTCAAAAATTCATCAAACCTTGATATTATCTCGATGGCATCTTGATTAATGATATTGTTTTTGGTTGAACTTTCATGATGTATCCCTGGAATATACATGTCTTGATTGTAAGATAAACCATTGCTTAATTCCCTTCATTAAACGCCACACATAACCGTACTTCGTTGTGTAAAGGAATACTTAAAACCCGATTTCTCTTAGTACTCTCCAAGTCGATTCACCCATGCTTCTTGGGTTCATTGAGTACCTTTAAAGGTTGAATACCTACTGCATGTAACTACTTATTTATTGACCTATCCAAACCCTTAGCTGAACATACAAGTTCCGATGTAATCTCGCACGCAAACCATCATATTTTGCTACCAACACCAAAACCATGAAATAGATTATTTGAGTACTTGTGTGGTGTCGTTTTTTTCATATCTTTAAGAACCTCTTTTGAAACCTAATCATGCTGCCATATCATGTTGATCACCTTATTAACCACTCTGGTTAACCACAATGTTTATTTTCCGAAGCTTTGTTAATAAGTCACCCTTCCGAGATGGTGGAACTTGACATAGCAAGCTTGTTTTACGAAACTGATTTTGATAAGTTAAGGTTTGTTATGATGGCTGAAATAATGATTATGCATAAGTTTTTAAGTAAGTTATTTGAGTATAATTATAAAGGTATAAGTATTTCAGCATAAGTATTTAAGTATAACTAAATTTGTATGATGATAAGTTTGTTTTATAAGGGGAAGTGAACAATATGTGTAGAGCAGGTTTGCTCAATATGTGTTTAGAGCGGGTATTGCTCCGGAGCGGGTATTGCTCCGTTATATGGGGTCATGACCTAGAAGTCTTGCAAGCAGAATAAAGAAAGGTGGGGAGACGTCCCTCAAATGTGTGGAGTGGTGGCTTAGCCTCCATTCATGTTCCTTCCCTGGAGTTATGTTATGTTTTGTGATAAGTTTTAAGAGTATTGTTGTTCTAAGTATTGAAAATGATATGTGATATTTTGAGATAATTCTTGAAGAATTTCTCCCGCATGTGCAATGTAATTTTTATGGAAGTTAAAATAAAGAATCAACGTATTTATGAGCAAGTATAAACGTATTTCCAACTAAGAACAAAAACCATCTCCATGTATTAATGCATTTTTGAGAAAAAAGAAAATGAAGCTATGATTGTTATAAGTTTATTTTTTGAGTATAAGAAACGATTGAATAGTTTCAGCCACTTTAATATTTTGTAATTGGTGGGACTTGTGTACCAGCGTAAGCTGACCTGTTTTGTTCTTTGAACCTGTCCTGGTGGGGGCAGATTCAACTGTTTTGCAGGATTAGAGGGAATGTTCGAGTTAGCTCATGTGTGCAATGTGAAGTCTTGGTCAATGTGTTTAATCCGCTGCTATGAGATGAATCGTATTATATAATGAATTTTCAAGTTAAACATATATTTGATTTGTAATCTAAGTACTCAAAACATATTGTAATAACTATTTTAATATAACTTATTTTCGTATTATGCTTGGATACTACGAGACTTCCTACCTTTCCTAGGGGAATGAAGGTGTGGTAGTCCGCCCTAACAGTCTCTCTAATTAGCAGCTTAACTTCGTAATTAGTAGGATTAGGCCTTAATTAAATTGCTTTTTGGAGCGGGCTGTTACAAAAAGGTTGCGAACTGATAAGGGTCTGGAATTCTGTTGGTCTGAATTTAATGAGTTCTGCAAGAATGAAGGGATTGCACGCCATCATACTGTCAGGAATACTCTAAAGCAGAACGGGGTAGCAGAACGCATGAATCAGACATTGTTGGAGTGAGCGAGGTGCATGCTCTCTAATGCTGGGTTATAGAAGATTTTAGGCAGAAGCTGTAAGTACAGCTTGCTATCTGATCAACCGTGGACCTCACACTAGTATTGATTGTAAAACACTTTATGAGGTGTGGTCTGGTAAGCCTGCAGATTATTCTTTGTTGAGAGTTTTTGGTTCTACTGTTTATTATCATGTAAGTAAGGGTAAATTAGAACCTATAACTAAGAAGGGTGTATTTGTAGGTTTTGGGAGTGGAGTTAAGGGCTATAGAATCTGGTCACCTTCTGAGAGTCGAGTTATACTTAGTAGAAGTGTAATATTTGATGAAAATTTTATGCTTAACCCCACTGTGAAGTCCATGGTGGTGTCTGTTGGTAGTAATGTTGATAAACAGGTGGAGCTACAAGTCACTCATGATGAGAGTGAATCACAACACCAAGGTGGAGAAGATCAACATGATCAACATGGTGCGACTAAAACTGATCCTTCTAGTCATCAATCTGCCTAATCTAAAGTACATCGAACTAGCATAGCACTTGATAGAGCTAGAAGAGTTGGTGTGGGACCTCCTAGGAGGTATGGTTTTGAGGATATGGTTGCTTATGCACTGCAGGTTGCTGAGGAGGTGGAGATAGATACTCATGAACCATCCACCAACAAAGAACGAAGTTGTCCCAGGTAGTGAGTCTGCTCAATGGTTCGCTGCTATGGGAAATGAAATGAAGTATCTGGATAAGAATCAAACTTGGGAGCTTGTCAAACGTCCTAAAGGAGAGAAAAATTATCACCTGCAAATGGGTTTTCAAGAAGAAGGAAGGGACTTCACCTTCTGAGGGGGTCAAGTTGTAACAGCCCACTACTAATCACAACCGAACTAATCAAACTTAGATCTAATCAGCGGAAGCACATGTACTAAGTATAGCGGAGGCTGTTACCCGCTGGAGTCCGAGCAAATAAATTACATATTTTAAGTACAATAAATATGTGGGAACCCATTACAATACCAAAATATCTTAAATCACAATTTAGAAATCGTAAAGCAAGTATTATGTTCGAGGCACCCGTCTCTGCCATAGCGCATTAACTTCACATATTCCTGAGGTGGTTACCTTACTTCGTACCTCGGAATTTCCTGCATAATATACTATTTGCCCCCACCAAGACAGGTTCAAAGAACAAGATCAGCTTACGCTGGTACACAATTTATTCCCGAAAATAGTGTGGTGGCTGAATATAAAGGAAATCTACTCCGCATTTTACTCAAATTTTACTAATCATTATTTGATAGAGATTTATAAGATAAGATTGAGAAATTTTGAGAAGAGAAAGCGAATCACTCAAACGGTTATTAATACATACATACTTTCATAAACGAGTCCCTTCGATAAATAACTAGAAATACATTTTCTTATCTGCACAGAAATCTTAAAACTATTTTACACAAGTTTTTACAGACTCAAATAACTTTGACAACACATTTTTTCAAACTCATAGATTCATCTTCTTGAAATGGAGTTTACTTCGGAAAGAGAACACACAACGAGGCATACACTAAGTACTGACCTCCACACATTTCGGGGTTTGCACCCCTGATTTTTAGCGCTTGCAAGCTAGGACATGTCCCCACACAGTTCACACATAGTCTCTTTCCCTTGGAAAAAAATTCAAATACATATTTCTAAATCATAGCTCCGCTAAATCAAACTTTATGGAAATCCAACCTTTTCCAATACAAACACATTTCTAAATCACATACATTTGCTAATTCAAATCTTTGAAATCTAGTTTCTCTTAACAAATCGCTTGAGAACTAGAGTAATAGCTCAATGGCTTCAGGTTGGTGGTAATATGGTATGAGGTGCTAAGGAAAGTTTATTGAAAATCTTACACAAAAGATTTTTATTAAAGTCGAAACCATGAACCAAATGCAAGGTATGTGGCTGCATTTGTCGAATATTCACATAATATGTTGAAGAAGTTCAAAATACATCTTAGTAGCTGCCAATTTAACATTTAAATTGAATAAAATGCCCTCAATGGCTAGAAGGTTTATAAAATCGGAGATGATGTTCAAAAACGTTGTATTTCAGCTTTATTGAATATATTTTTCGGAAAGGACTAACATATTAATATTTCAACTCTCGTTAGCACACGCTATATTTATAGTTGAACTATTGTAAAATATCATTTTGTCTCAAAAACAATTGGTCTAAAATTTATCTTGAAAATTAAAGTAAGTCGTATACCAAGTCAGTGGGTTTTAAGCAGTTTTCGAAGAAAATATATTATAAATTCTTAAACACTCAATTTCATAAAATTATTTTGATAAGTACCACATACTTACTGTCATATTTCAAATCATAAATTTCGAGAATTGGAATGCATAATTTATTTGTGATTTATAACATAATTTGTATAGAAAAACAAGGTGTCCTTAATCACATTTTCCTGATAAAACCACTTAGTAATTCTTATACAAATCTTTGGCTACTCAAACCTCACATGAAACCTCATACCTACTTCCTATTCAAGTCAAATAAAAAAAAAAATCACAAACTCACAACAATAAAACATAATCTCACAAAAGTTTCTTCACAAAACCGATTATTTTGACACAAAACTCATATAAATGCTTAAAATCATTTCTATACTCAATTTCTTAAACATGCATCAACTTAATTAGATTAAATAGAAAAATACACAAGAAAACATAATCCCAATTAGCTAAATTCGTGCTCATCATTTATCTCCAAAAGTTCCATAATAATCGAAAATTCTTAATTCCAAAGTGGAGTGAATTTGTGTACCTTAAACCCCAAAGCTTGTAACTTGATTAATTCCTTTCTTCAACCTGATTTCTTTGTATCTTTAGCATCCTCAAATATGCATTAACATTCACACAAGATTTCGTAAGAAACCCCCCAAGATAAGTGGCTTAATCAACCCAAAAATTGACAAAACTTACTGTTTTCCTTAGTGAAGAAGATGACCCTGTTTCTCCTATTTCCTTTGCCTTTACACTTGAATCAAAGCTTGCCCAGTATACTCTTGGATGTTTATAACATTAATCAAGACTTTCATGTAAGAGATTTCATGGAAAAGTGGAAGAAAAATGAGCAAAGGTGAAGACTCCTCTTCACCGTGAAGATGGCGAGCAAGAGGGGGGTGAGAGATCACTTCTGGGCATCTCCTTTTAGTGAGGATTTGGAGCTGAATTTTTAATGAGGGTTGAAGGTGTATGTTAGGAAGAATGTGAATGATTTATTTCGTGGCTTTATCCCGCCTAATAAGGGTGTTTTGGTCTTTTGATCCCAAGTGGTCAACAACAACAATTCTGATTTCCTTTCTTGTTTTAATCAACCTTAATGATATAATTTCTATCCTTATTAGTGGTTTTGGGACGCCACATGGTCCATCACTTCCCTTAGTTGAGGTTAGGCCCTCTTATATCCTCCAACTTAAAACCAAGTATTTTGTAAAAGTTCTTCCAGTACTAATCTTTAATCATAAGTACATGAGCACTTTTGCCTCAACTATTCCCACTCATATATCTAGTAATTTTCCATATATATCTTAGTAACAAATAACAAATAACTAATGAATGAAGGTGCTTAGCACAATAACACACATATTCTGATAACTAATAAATCACACACTTCTAATCACATATACAAATACGCAAATGTAACAGAATAGAGTACTCGTTTCCTAAAGAGCTTTTATATAAGAAACCTTTATCAAGTTTTTGAAAGTATCATCAATCAACACACTAATCACATACATTACAATTAATCTATCAAATTTTTACTTTTTAATCTTTGCTAATTAAATCGGGTTGTTACACGTTTCCTCCCTTAAGAAGTTTCGTCCCGAAACTTCCAGCAATAAACTCATATAAGATTGGGTGGCGATCGTATGTCTTTTTATAACTTAAGCCGGGGAAATATAGTGAACTCATATTATCACTACTAATAACGAAATCGCATAAGTTCCCTCATCACACTTCCTTATAATTCACACGGCTCATGACTGTGGGTGGACTCGCTCGCAATCTGAGTCGTTTCATACTATGTAGGGGAGTATACCTTATAATTACTTTTTCTTCTTTTCACAAGGCCCAAATCTCTCCTTTGGATATTCACACATATCTTTTTTTTATCTATTTGAGCAACCTATAGTCTCATGCACTGCCCGATCCTCATCCAAAGTTCCTTTGTTTAGGTTAGGTTCCACCAATTCCCCCTTTTATCTCAAATAAGATTATTCCAACTATTCGGAATACGATACTTTGGACAAATAAAAACTTCATTTAGTGACATTCTGGTGGTGCTCAGCGACTAATGCTAGAACGTTGTTATCATGGCTAACCGATCTTCCATCGATCCTTGAAGTCTAATGCACACACTAGAATTGGCCCTCGTCTAAAGACAATTTCTAATTTATTGTTTTCTCATTGCTTCTGGCAAACCTTTCCCGAGCGAGACTTGAACGAAGATCTTAATATGAGATGGTGGTTGTGGATGTCATGCGAGTTAAAAATTTGATTTTCCCCACACAATGATAAAGCTTGCGGTATCCGCAAGACGGTTCACAATTAATCGCATTAACTTATTTCCATTCCGTATTGGAAGAGCACGCAGTAATCATTTTGGCTTCCTTTGCCTATCACATCTACTCTGCAACTTACCTGAGCATTGACATGATATTTTAACACTTCACCCTTTGAGGTCTTTTTATCAGAGAAAATATCTAAAAATCTTAAATTGTCTATTACTTCCTTGGTGGACTGAATATGGACATTTTTGGTGTCCTTAGTATTCCTTCCTTCAAATTCTTATAACTGGGTATTCACCATCGTTGCTTATTTCTAATGATTCATCCCCATGTTTTGAAAATTTTGAGCTTTTAACTCTATCTCAACAGTCTAATAAATCCATTTATGTCTGGACTCCTCCAAGTTTTTCTCATAAGTATTGAGTTTATGGTTGTAGCGCGTTAATTATCGACTAGTGTTCTTCCACCCTGACTGGGGTGTCTCATATAGCATCGACTCTTAACTTAACTTCCTTCAGTAATCGTTGCACATATACCATACACATAATCCTATACGGTAGCATCAATATAACTTAATGTTCATACCATGATTGCGAGCTTAAGGTTGTACACCGGTAAAATATTCTCATGTGGTTCCAGTTGATGGAACACGTAAGTCGTCACCATACGGTGTTGCATAATTATGCACCATAGTTCCTCCTAGGAGACATAACTCAAATTTCAAACCCATCTACTCCAAGGTAGCGATTAAAGTCGAAGCATTGGTGATTCTTCGCTTAAATCCTCAGGATACTGTCTCATATTTCCTATTCTACTGAACTCTGGTGTTTACCTTAATTAGGCTCGAACTAGCAAAGATATATATACGAACTATCCCTCAAATTCTCTGTTAAATCCAGCTAATTCTGGGTAGTTCCTCATCTTTAAGTTTTTTGCGAGAGTTGGCCATTCTGGTATTGCTCATATCACTTAATATTACATACCTTCAAAATTCATCTCCTTTAATCCGGATGTCGTACTTGATACATTGGCGTGCATTTCCTGTTCTTTAACCACTTCTGATTTTGTTCTCAAGCAACTCTTCACAACTTTTTGGTTCCCCAAATAATTTAGAATGTGATTGGTGGATGTCACTACAATTTGATCCAAATATGCCTCAAACATTGCAACATTAGATCCATAGAAGTTGTAGGTGCATGGTTAACTACCAAACTCGCAGTGCTCATATCGGTTGGGAACGTAATCTTACGAATACCTTCACTGTCGGAAGCAGTTGGTGCAATCTTGACTAAGGTGAATCTTCGATAAGGTTCTAGCTGTTTCTCGTGACCTACCGAATCACTTAATTGAGTTGATATCTATTTCAGATGGTGACCTTATTCATTCCATATTACTTGATGAACACTTCAATGACTCATGTTTCTCGTCAATGAAGAAGCGAGGCCTTTCCAAACTATACTTCGCTTTAGTATATCTTTCAGCAGTAACTGCTTTATTTGCTTCTTAATTCCACTATTCTCGTCGCGTCAATTTATATAGCCCTTTCTTCAGATTGAAGTAGCACCCAAGATAGGGTCAATACGATAATCCACCACCCTTAGCGGGGGTAACCCCGACATTTCTTATGGAACACATCATCGAAACATTTGTGGACTACAAATGTCCTTTTATTTTAAGTTTATTTCCACAAATTCCTATCACCTGACACATAAACTCTTCCTGTGGCTCTTCCCTTCTGTCCTCTTCATAAGCTATAGATTACTCACAAAATGGCTTAGATTTCACAATTCTAACAAATCAATTTAATTAACCACTTTATTCCTAAAATCCCACCATACCATCTTATATCAAATAGAATCGAATCCGCCATAAAGTAGATTTACCATCCTAACACCATACTTTTCCAACATATAATCACATCGGACCGAAACTTCTATTCTATTTACCGACATTTAGATCATCTAGCGTCATATACAATTTTATTTTCTATCCTTGATGCAAACATATTCGAAAAGGCGGAGCGGAATGCCTCTAGACGAATGACTCACATGCACAATAGTTCACTCATAACATAAGTTCTCATTTACCACATTAAGTCTACTCAATACTTACAACTCTTCTAACTCCTCAAGTTTTGTGGCAATACTTTACTTTTGGGTCTTGGATGATCCTCTTTTGTGATTTCACTCATAGTTCAATTTCCATGCTTACTTGAGCTGTAATACTTTCCTTGGGTCTTGATTGCTTCGAGAGTTCCTTCCCTTGGTTTATCATAGAAGGTTTCTTGATTAGATGCCCTATTTTCTTGTAATTAAAGCAGATGTTCCTCCTTTTGAAATTATTTCCATGATGTTCCTTTCTGATGAGATGAGTGCAAAAAAAAAAAAAAAAGTTTCAGCAGATTCAATATTAGGCTTCTTACTCCCGTTTCCGCAAAGTTTCTTCACTTTTCTTCTTTTTCTGAGTGTCGTTATCGTTTTGCTCGAAGTATTCATATTCTAGAGCCCGACCATGCAGGTCTTCAAAACTTTATAAACCAAAAATTTTCCTTTGGTATTTAAATTTAATCCTTCAAGGAATCTCATTTCAACTATCCCTTCCATTACTCATATAGTCAGGAGTCTATCAAAATGTACTACACAAACTCAACAGTGTAGGTAGCCACCAACGTCCGATCTTGCCTCAAGGTAGAAAATCATACCTTATTTGCTCCTGTTTTCCAACATTATCCATACTTGTATACTTGTTTTCTGAATTTAACAAATCCTTTTATCCTTCAATGTATCTTATTCTCCCTTTTGATTTAGGACTCCTCATTCTGATTATTTTACTGGTCATCTTTATGCTGACCATTTCCTAATAAATAACACATTTGACTTTTGTCACAAATAACGGTACATTCATTTGGTGTTCACTCTTATCACAAAGGAATTTCCGAATACACACTACTTCGTATCCATTTATTCCCTTGCTCATTAAATTCGTATACTTATTACCAAAGCATAATCACAATACTCAAGCATAATCACAATACTCAAGCATAATCACACACATTCTTCCTAATTCTTCTCATTCCCTTAGTTTCCGCTACACACAACCTCATACATAGAACCCTAATCACATTGAAAAGTCAAACATGTATACGATAATTCCGAGAACGTGAAATTAACACATTCAAACTAGTCGCATAGCGATTTGTCGGCTCCTCTTGCTTCTTCAGCATAGGTCGCACGGGTTTTAATAGTAAATGATATCACTGCTACTTTGAAACGGTGCTTCCGGTACGAGATTAGGGTAACTAATACTAGATATGTTCTTTGGTATACGACCCCTTCCCACATTTATTCCTTAGCCATGTCTATTTGGCGTTGTAACACATTTAATGTTCCCTGCCACCTAATCAGGTTCATATTCACATTTTCGAGGGTGATGTCATCACCTTACAGGCCTCCGGTAGCCACATATTAATCACCAACCTGCAATATGTGAGTCCAATGTCGCCCACGCTTCAGACAGAGACAGGGTCTTAATAATCATATATGCCTAAATTCCCTGATGCGTGTAGGGGTTATGATCCCCTACTCCATGCTCTGCCTTCCATATTAACCTTTACTTTAAGCACACAATCTATGACTTCTTCCCACAAGCTCGCTTTCAATTACCCAAATCTCCTTGACGACGGTGAGAATATTGGCTAACATCGTTTCGACGATTTTTGTTGGAAGATATCTATCACGACCTAACTTGGATAGCACATAATCGAAGGTATTCACATAATACACAATGGTGCACACATACACAACTAACCAATCACTCACTATTCATATTAATCGTAAACTCACACTATTATCACACAACTCATCAGACGACAATCTTCAGGCTTTTCGAACATAATCAGTTGCAAATCTTTTATGTTTTAAAACAGTTTGTAAATACTTATATGAAGATAAGTAATTGAAATCCTTTTCTTTTAAAAGAAAACCTTGGCTCTGATACCACCTGTAACAGCCCGCTACTAATCACAACCGAACTAATTAAACTTAGATCTAATCAGCGGAAGCACATGTACTAAGTATAGCGGAGGCTGTTACCCGCTGGAGTCCGAGCAAATAAATTACATATTTTAAATACAACAAATATGTGGGAACCCATTACAATACCAAAATATCTTAAATCACAATTTAGAAATCGTAAAGGAAGTATTATGTTCGAGGCACCCGTCTCTGCCATAGCGCATTAACTTCACATATTCCTGAGGTTTGCTTGACTTCCTACCTCAGAATTTCTTGCATAATATACTATCTGCCCCCACCAAGACAAGTTCAAAGAACAAGATCAGCTTACGCTGGTACACAATTCATTCCCGAAAATAGTATGGTTGCTGAAAATAAAGGAAATCTACTCCGCATTTTACTGAAATTCTACTAATCATTATTTGATAGAGATTTATAAGATAAGGTTGAGAAATTTTGAGAAGAGAAATGAATCACTCAAACGGTTATTAATACATACATACTTTCATAAACGAGTCCCTTCGATAAATAACTAGAAATACATTTTCTTATCCGCACAGAAATCTTAAAACAATTTTGCACAAGTTTTTACAGACTCAAATAACTTTGACAACACATTTTCTCAATCTCATAGATTCATCTTCTTGAAATGGAGTTTGCTTCGGAAAGAGAACACACAACGAGGCTACACTAGGTACTGACATCCACACATTTCGGGGTTTGCACCCCTGATTTTTAGCGCTTGCAAGCTAGGACATGTCCCCACACAGTTCACACATAGTCTCTTTCCCTTGGAAACAAATTCAAATACATATTTCTAAATCATAGCTCCGCTAAATCAAACTTTATGGAAATCCAATCTTTTCCAATACAAACACATTTCTAAATCACACACATTTGCTAATTCAAATCTTTGAAATCTAGTTTCTCTTAACAAATCGCTTGAGAACTAGATTAATAGCTCAATGGCTTGAGGTTGGTGGTAATATGGTATGAGGTGCTAAAGAAAGTTTATTGAAATTATTACACAAAAGATTTTTATTAAAGTCGAAACCGTGAACCAAATGCAAGGTATGTGGCTGCATTTGTCGAATATTCACATAATATGTTGAAAAAGTTCAAAATACATCTTAGTCGCTGCCAATTTAACATTTAAATTGAATAAAATGCCCTCAATGGCTAGAAGGTTTATAAAATCGGAGATGATGTTCAAAAACGTTGTATTTCAGCTTTATTGAATATTTATTTCGGAAAGGACTATCATATTAATATTTCAACTCTCATTAGCACACGCTATATTTATAGTTGAACTACTGTAAAATATCATTTTGTCTCAAAAACAATTGGTCTTAAATTTATCTTGAAAATTAAAGTAAGTCGTATACCAAGTCAGTGGGTTTTAAGCGGTTTTCGAAGAAAATATATTATAAATTCTTAAACACTCAATTTAATAAAATTATTTTGATAAGTACCACATACTTACTGTCATATTTCAAATCATAAATTCCAAGAATTGGAATGCATAATTTATTTGTGATTTATAACATAATTTGTATAGAAAAACAAGGTGTCCTTAATCACAGTTTCCTGATAAAACCACTTAGTAATTCTTATACAAATCTTTGGCTACTCAAACCTCACATGCAACCTCATACCTACTGCCTATTCAAGCCAAATCAAAAAAAAAAAAAAATCACAAACTCACAACAACAAAACATAATCTCACAAAAGTTTCTTCACAAAACCGATTATTTTGACACAAAACTCATATAAATGCTGAAAATCATTTCTATATCAATTTCTTAAACATGCATAAACTTAATTAGATTAAACATAAAAATACACAAGAAAACATAATCCCAATTATCTAAATTCTTGCTCATTATATATCTCCAAAAGTTCCATAATAATCGAAAATTCTTAATTCCAAAGTGGAGTGAATTTGTGTACCTTAAACTCCAAAGCTTGTAACTTGATTAATTCCTTCTCTTCAACCTAATTTATTTGTATCCTTAGCATCATCAAGTATGCATTAACATTCACACAAAATTTCGTAAGAAACCCCCCAAGATAAGTGGCTTAATTAACCCAAAAATTGACAGAACTTACTATTTTCCTTAGTGAAGAAGATGACCCTGTTTCTCCTATTTCCTTAGCCTTTACACTCAAATCAAAGCTTGGTCAGTCTGCTCTTGGATGTTTACAACATTAATCAAGACTTGCATGTAAGAGATTTCATGGAAAAATGGAAGAAAAATGAGCAAAGGTGAAGACTCCTCTTCACCGTGAAAATGGCGAGCAAGAGGGGAGTGAGAGATCACTTATGGGCATCTCCTTATAGTGAGGATTTGGAGCTGAATTTTTAATGAGGGTTGAAGGTGTATGTGAGGAAGAATGTGAATGATTTATTTCGTGGCTTTATCCCCCCTAATAAGGGTGTTTTGGTCTTTTGATCCCAAGTGTTCAACAACAACAATTCTGATTTCCTTTCTTGTTTTAATCAACCTTAATGATATAATTTCTATCCTTATTGTTACTTTTTTAGTTGAGAGGTTTGACATTAAAATAGAGCATTTGCATTAGCATCTTAGAGGAGGTGCCACGTGACACATAGACTTTTGTAGGAACGCCTTTTAATATATTAGTATAGATATTTTTTTATTATAATAATAGTTATGATTAAATTGGGTTCTACGGGTAGCCCATTTAATTATTAAATATTTCAAGTCATGGTTGAGTTTTTCAACTTGCTCTTAAATTGGTTAGGTTTGGGTTGAGGGATTCTTGACCCATTTATTATCGACCTGAACGCGAACCCCCCCTGATTGCCAGCCCTAGGTTTAGGTTGCCTTTTTTAACCCAAGAAACTTGATTTAGAATTTGGGTTAGCTTTGGGTTGGCCAACCTGAAATTAACCTGATTTTTATGACTTGTATCATATTTCCTAATTATAAACTTGTATAGGGGCAAGGCCATTTCTTAATCTAAAGCCGGTAGTTAATTTATGGCTTTGAAATTTTGATCTTTGATTTAATTGACATTTGAAGTTAGGATTTGCAATGTTTGAATTTTATAATGTATCATTATTGCGATTATTAAATACTACCTCCGTTCCTCTTTAATAATTACACTTTCACTTTTAACACTATGTTAAATAATGTAAACTCCCTAATCTATCATGCTCTTGATATAGTGTTAAATAATGTAAACTCCCTAATCTTAAAGTATTCACATTGATCAATATATAGTGTTTACAAAATAATAATCCTAACCATTGATCAATAGGAATCCAAACTATATAGGGATTATACAAATATTATCCTAAATATATTCTCTATCTAATGTGTTAGGAGAAATTGGTACAAATACAATTCATCACCAATATCCATTACCACTTAAAAGATTTATTGTCATCCAAAACAAATCATAGTCTATTAAGGGCACTACAATAATTTTTCCTTTTGTACTAGCTAATGACTCACCTTCTGTAATGGGCACACTGGCACTCTAATTATTCTCTGATTATACCGTTGCTATGATTCCCTTTGCAGTACTTTTAGTCCTATGTATTATGTAATAAGGTGACAGCTATTTTTGAGCTTTTATGAATGGAATAGAAACTTCTCTCCTCTGTGCTCCTAAAAACTTTCTCTGCAATGCTGAATGTTTTGCTGTGACTATACAAGTCATCATGGTATAAGAGCTCCCATTGCAGTGAGAAAGATTAAAAACGCTTTTCTTCACTCTTCTCTAAAAAAAAAGGACTACTTTCCCATCCGTTCTTCTTTTCTCTCGTCTTCTTCACCTTCTATTCTGTTACTCTCTTTTCTGTTCTTCTCCTTCAAAGTTCCTATCTTTACTCTAAAATGGCAGCAGCTGGAGGTAGAATCACCTACCAAGACATGCTAAACCCTTTGTTTTTGCATCCATCTGATGGTGCAAACACAGTTCAGGTGGACAAGCTGCAAGAATCTGCTGATTATAGAGCTTGGAGCAGACAAATGGAAATCAGTCTCTCTTCAAAACGCAAACTTGGATTTGTGAAAGGCACAGTCACAAGATCCACTGATGATGAAACCAAAGCAGAGTTGTGGGATGCCTGCAACAATATGGTAATATCCTAGATTACTCACGATGTTTCTGCTTCTATTAAAAAATCTGTGATGTACATGAAATCTTCTAGGGAAATATGGCTTAACCT
Source organism: Beta lomatogona (assembly GCA_947646795.1). NCBI lineage: Eukaryota > Viridiplantae > Streptophyta > Magnoliopsida > Caryophyllales > Amaranthaceae > Beta > Beta lomatogona. The sequence continues at coordinate 178,603 of CANSNZ010000124.1, forward strand.
AGAAAAACGCTTCTCTTTGACCAATGGATCTAGAAAATATAGGTTAAATAGAGAGTTGTATGAGATTAAACATAACTCTATGCCTATTAATGAACACTATACAGCCATGAGAGCTATATGGGAAGTGTTGGATGTTATGAATGCTTTGCCTGTTATTCAGAACCCTAGTGAAGAGGTTCAAAGGCTGCTAAATGTGATTGAACAACAAAGAGAGGAGGCTAAACTTTTTCAGTTCTTGAATGGTATTGATGATGTGTATAATGCTCAAAGGAGTCACTTGCTATTGTTGGATCTTCTGCCTTCTGTTGAAACAGCAACAGCTGCATTATAGCAGGAGGAGGCTCAGAGAGAGGTCTTACACCTCAGTAAACCTGACAATGATACCAGTGCTATGTATAGCAAGGCAATGGATAAATCTCAAACCTGTCATGTTTGTGGAAAAAGAGGTCACAAAGGAGATAAGTGTTGGTTTGTTGTTGGTTTTCCTAAAACTCACCCTAAACACAACCCAAATCAAAATAACTTTCCAAACACCACATATACTAAGCCAAAACCCTTCCAATCATTTTCCAGTTCAAAGTGGACACCTAATCCCAAATACAATAATCCTAAACTAGCAGCTGTGGCTCACACAGCTAGCAGTCCACAAGCACAATAAACCTCCCCTGATGCTTCAGGAGTCCTATTCACACCTCAACAACTTGTTCAACTAGCTAATATGATGCCTAACTTCTTTCATCTGGAAAGGGTTCTGAAACCGATGAAGAAATTGATAATCATTTTTCAGGAATGATATCATGTCATAGTGTTGTAGGGAGCAATGAGAGCTGGATCATAGACACTGGTGCTTCTGATCATATGACACCGCATTTGTGCAATCTAAGTCACCCTGCCACTGCTCTTGTCTCCTCCAAAATTAATTTGCCCACTAGTGCAACAGTTGCTGTGTCTCACACTGGTATAGTGTACTTAGAGACGAGTTTGATCTTGAATAATGTATTATGTGTTCCTCATTTTAAACATAATTTACTATATGTTCAAAGACTCCTCACTGATAACAATTGTCAAGTCAATTTCTATCCTACCTACTGTGTGATAGTTGACAGTAACACCAAGGAAGTCAGAGGAATGGGAGAGGCAAAACAAGATTTATACTACCTAGTCAACCATCTTCCTGATGGACAGTCTCTACCTGTGAGCCTTAATGTCACTACTGACAACCCAGAGCAGCTTGCTTCACCTACACCAACAAGTGACCTTGACATTTGGCATCATAGGTTGGGACATGCTTCCTTTTCTAAACTCAAACACATTCCCTGCGTTCAACCTTACTTGAAACAACACACAAAAGTGTGCATAACTTGTCCTATGTCCAAGTTTACAAAACTTCCTTTCTCTCTCAGCAAATCCCATGCTTCAACACCTTTTGATCTTATCCATATGGATATTTGGGGACCCTATAAGGTGTGTTCCAAGGGCAAGTATAGATACTTCATGACAATTGTTGATGATAATACAAGACACACATGGGTATACTTGATACAATACAAATCTGATTCCCTTCAAACCTTGGAAACTTTCCTAAACTATGTTAAACACACTTTCAAACTCAAATCAAACACTTAAGGTCAGACAATTCTTTTAGAGTTTGATGATGCTCCCTGTAAACAATTCTTTGCCACTCATGGCATCATTCATCAAACTTCTTGTGTCAAGAGACCTCAGCAAAATGCTAGAGTTGAAAGAAAACATAGGCATGTGTTGGAAGTTACTAGGGCATTTAGGTTTCAATCTGGCCTACCCTTGCAATATTGGGGTGACTGTGTCATGGCAGCTGTTCATGTCATTAATAGACTACCTGTGCCAACTCTTGCCAACAAAACACCTTTTGAACTTCTTTTTCAAAAACCTCCCACCTATGATCACCTGAAGGTGCTTGGTTGTCTTGCTTTTGCCTCCATCCAACATTTCCCACTGATAAGTTTGCCATTAGAGGAGTGTCATGTGTTTTCCTAGGCTATCCCTCACTCCAAAAAGGATATAGATTATTGAACCTTCTTAATATGCTAACTTTTGTCTCCAGAGATGTAAGATTTCATGAGAGCATCTTTCCTTTTCACTCAACCTCTCACAAATCATACATGCAACCTATCCCCTCCACTGAGTTCAATAATCAACCTACATCAAATTTTGATGATTATCTCATGTTGTACACTGATCCCACCACCACCCCTGTCAACACTCCACCTCCTTTTCCTGGATTTCATCAATCAACCCCTCTACACAATCTACCTACACCTACAAACACAAATTTTTCACCCATACACACCCCTCCCGCCCCTCTCGGAAAATCCACAAGAACCCATGCTCCACCCCTTTGGCATCAAGACTATGTCACCACCACCAATACTACCTCACACATCTCCAATATGGCTCAAACTTACACTGAACCCTCATTCCATTGCTTTATAGCTTCACTAACCACTACTGCTGATCCTGTCTCTTTTAAAGAAGCTGTTCAATACACTCACTGGGTTCAGGCAAGTAATCATGAATTGGATGCCTTAGAACACAATGACACATGGGAAGTTACCTCTCTTTCTACAGGCAAGACTGCCATAGGCTCCAAATGGCTGTACAGAACCAAAATTCACCCAGATGGTACCATTGAGAGGTACAAAGCCAGACTGGTGATCCTTGGTTGCAAACAACAATATGGTGTGGATTATTCAGAGACATTTGCCCCTGTTGCCAAAATGACAACAGTTAGAACTCTACTGGCAGTTGCAGCAATGCAAAACTGGCACACATTACAAATGGATGTTAGTAATGCATTTTTACATGGAGACTTATCTGAAACAGTCTATATGACTCTTCCTAAAGGCTACACTACTCTTGGCAGCAGGATTCAAGCTCACACAACCCCTCCTACACATTCTTCTAAACACTATATACAAGTGTGCAAGCTAAAAAAGGCTCTTTATGGCCTCAAACAAGCCCCAAGGCAATGGTTCTCTAAGCTGTCTCACACACTCTTACACCTTGGCTTTCATCAGTCCAAGTCTAATTACAGCCTTTTTATTCAAAACTCCACCACTCACATAACATTGATTCTCATGTGGGTCTTATCTCCCTCACATAATCAGAGTCCAAGCTGATGACTTGCTCCTATGTGGGTCTTATCTCCCTCACCTCACTGAAATCCAGCACCTTCTCTCTCAAAACTTCAAAATGAAAGACCTAGGTCCAGTCAGCTACTTCCTTGGATTGGAAATACACAGATCCCCTGCTGGTTTTTTCCTTTCCCAGAACAAATATACCACTGATATCCTACAAGAACATGGTCTTCTTCACTCTAAACCCCTTCAACTTCCCCTGGATTCTCACCTCAAGCTTACAGCAGACAAGGGAGATACTCTGCCTAATCCTACACCTTATCAAAGGCTGCTAGGAAAACTGATATATCTCACAATAACAAGACTTGATATCTGCTTCACAGTGCAACTTCTAGCACAATTCATGCAACAACCTACTACAGTACACATGCAAGCAGCCAAAAGATTGCTAAGATATCTAGCTGGCAACCCTAAGCAAGGCATTCTATTGGCTACAACAGTAGTTGCTGAGCTAAAGGCTTAGTGTGATAGTGATTGGGCCAGTTGTCCAATCACTAGGAGGTCAACTACAGGCTATTGCATCTTTTTTGGCTCCTTACCAGTCTCCTGGAAGACAAAGAAACAGACTATGGTGGCTAGATCTTCTACTGAGGCAGAATACAGGGCAATGGCTCTGACAACCTGTGAAGTAACTTGGCTTTCAGCCCTACTTAAGGATCTAGGGATCAAGAATCTACCTCCCACTATGCTCCACTGTGACAACAAGGCTGGACTATCTATTGCAGCTAACCCAGTGCTACATGAGAAGACAAAACATGTAGAATTAGACTGTCACTATGTAAGGGATCAGATCAAATATGGCAAGATTACTACTGTCCATGTTCCATCATATGAGCAAATAGCAGATATCATGACCAAAGCTCTACCTGTCAAACTGCATCTCCATCATCTTGGCAATTTGGGAGCTTCACCAAGTTTTCACTCACCAACTTGAGGGGGAGTATTAAGGGCACTACAGTAATTTTTCCTTTTGTACTAGCTGATGACTCACCTTCTGTAATGGGCACACTGGCACTCTGATTATTCTCTGATTATACCGTTGCTATGATTCCCTTTGCAGTACTTTTAGTCCTATATATCATGTAATAAGGTGACAGCTATTTTTGAGCTTTTATGAATGGAATAGAAACTTCTCTCTAAATTTCTGTGCTCCTAAAAACTTTCTCTGCAATGCTGTATGTTTTGCTGTGACTATACAAGTCATCATCGTCAAAATTGTACTGTGGTATGGGATATAAATTGTAGTACTACTAAGTTTGTTTGTCGTATTAATGATAATAATCTTTCCATTCTCATTTCTTTTTTTGAGGAAATTTCCATTATCATTCTCAAGATAGAATTGAGAAGTGTACTTAAAACGCGTCCACGCAATAACACACGCTTGATTCTCGACGACTAGGACTTAGTACGTCGTCAAATGCTTCCACTTGAATGCTTGATGAGTAACATGACACTAACACTCGATTTGGAGCCATATACAGGTCATTGAATTTTCCATTGGCCCCAACAAATTTGGTTGACGCTCATCTTTACACAGGATTAGAGGAAGACATATATGTTAGGACTCTATTTATGTTATTTATTAGGAATAGCTGTTATTCCTAATTAGTTATGAAGTAGGACTCTAACTTAGGATGTATAAATATACTTCATTGATGAATGAGAAGAGTGACGGAAATTGAACTAAACTTAACATGGTATCAAGAGCCTAAAACCTGAAATTTTGTCTACCAAAAATCTGAAAATTTCGAACCATACAACACATCTGAAAACTAAACCAAGACTCGATTTTTATCGAGTTCTTTGACAAACCGAACCAAGATCCTATTGTTGGCTTCGTTTTTTGTTTCAATCTTCATCATAGATTCCCCTCTTCGAACCTATTCTCATGGATCTCGTAGAGTAATCATGACAGAAAATTCCGAAAATAATCCACCAAAATCGGACCCAGCCTATTTTCTAGGTTCTAATGATAATCCGGGCAACGTTATTACTCTCATTCAGTTGAAAGATGATAACTTTGATGATTGGGCACGCACGGTTCGCATGTCTTTGAATGCAAAACGGAAACTTGGATTCTTGGATGGAACTATTTCTAAGCCTACTACGGCCGAAAAATTAGCAGATTGGAGCACGATACATTTGATGTTGTGTTCATGGCTATGGAACACGATCTCCCCGATGGTGCGTACGTCCGTATCGTTTTTTGAAAACGCTCATGATTTGTGGGCTCATCTGAATGAACGTTATTGTGTTTCTAATGGCACAAGGATTTGTCAACTCAAATCTCAGATTAGTGATTGTAAGCAGCAAAAGACTGAATCTTTAGCTAACTATTTTGGTCGATTGACTCGTCTGTGGGACGAGTTAGCATCCCAGGATGTCGTGCCTACTTGTTCTAAGGGTGGCGTTGGGACTGTTCCTATCAATTTTTCCTATAGTATAAATGAATCTTATTTTAAAATAGTCTTTAAACACTTTTCAATTGTACAAAAATTGTAATTTTTCGAACTATATATAAAAAGTGATAATCAATTTACTATACCTAACTTTTTCATTGTGAACCCAACTCTATTTGTTCTTACCCTAAACTCTATAAATGTATTTTTATTACTTTGTAACTCTATTTATTTTTTAAAAAAAATGATATGGCATCCAATGAGGACGCTAAATGTCGCGACCTTGTGAGCTGACTTTTGGACTCTGATTTATATATTAGTTATATGATTAAGATTAAGATTGTGGTTGAATTAAAATATAAAGCAAACAGGTAGGCAACTAGGCGTTGTTTTGAGTTTTATTTTAACGTTTTTTCAAAAATAAAAAAATTATTGGGAGCACGTATCAGTTTGGACTCAGGACCCTATGTGGGTTTATCCTTAAATAAGACTAATAATAATTTTCTAATGAAACTTGATGAAAATTACACAATGGAAGACTTTAACTTAATTAATTTTCGTACTAATTGAAAACCCTTTATGGACCCTTGTTAAACCTCACAAGCAAAGATCCGAACTTAAGAAATAAATAAATAGAATAGCAAAGATATCCTTAAGACCTTCACGACACCCCTATTCCATGTAATGCTCCTTTAAAGTCCCTTCGGGTATTTAGAGGACCCTTATTTAACTGTGTTGCTAAATGACGCCTTAGAAAATCCTAGTTACGCCCTAAATATGTATAAAATACAGTATTTGTATACTTTCCATCTCTTTTCTCATT